>CM016729.1:17980272-18050112 GCA_005771605.1 Scutellaria baicalensis | reverse complement strand
GAACCACTCTAATGAGTGGTGATCGAACCACTTTGAAAGTAATAAAGTGCATCTTTGATTAATAAAGTGCACGAACCACTTTGATTAGTAAAGTGCACGAACCACTTTGATTAGTAAAGTGCATGTTTGATCGAACCACTAATATTAGTGGTTCGATCATGGTATAATTAATTAATACCTCCACTATTCAATTAATTAATAACACAAATTCAATTAATAACTCCACTATTATACAAATTCATTTCAAAGCAATAATTATTAAAGTGGTTCGATCATGGTAGTAAATTAATTGATCGATCATGGTAGTAAATTAAAGTGGTTTGATGAGTGGTTCGATCACCACTTTGATTTAATTTAAAATTCATATTGGTTCGATCACTTTGGAAAAAATTGGTTTTTCACACTAGTGATCGAACCACTATGAATTTTACATAGTGGTTCGATCACTTTGGAAATTTTGGTTTTTTACACTAGTGATCGAACCACTATGAAATTTACATAGTGGTTCGATCACTTTGAAAATTTTGGTTTTTTACACTAGTGATCGAACCACTATGAAATTTACATAGTGGTTCGATCACTTTGAAAATTTTGATTTTTTACACTAGTGATCGAACTACTCGAACCACCAAAAATAATAATCAGTAATTCTATTAAATTAAGAAAAAATTATTGGGCTTAGAATAACATATTATAGTGGTTTTCGTACTAATTAATCGAACCATAATTTATAAACTATATAAATTACTAATTAGAGTTATTGGATAAAACACTTGTTAAATACGTATAAATATAAATAAAAAGAGCAAATAAAATTGTGTAGAGTTTTTGTAAAAAACAATTGTTAAATAAGAATAAATAAAATCTAATATATCATGAAGCCATCATTACTTAATGATTTATTCAAGACCGAGTCAAAATAGTGTAGAAAAGGTAACTTTCTTATATTTTGGTGTAAAAAAATACTTTTCTTATATGCAATGTTAGAAAAGTGAATTACTTAAAAAATTTTGTGTACTTTCGGCTGGCCTCTCTTATTACTTGTTTGTTTAGATATAATAAGTGATTCGAAATTTAAAATAAATATATTTTCATTCCACAACTATGTTCATAGTCAAAATTTTATTAAAAATCAACGGATTTCGAATTTATAACAGTGGAAACATTACAAATAACATACTATAATAGTTTTCTAAGTAATTTATCAAACACAAAAACTTGTGTGCATCGCTTGGGTCGACCCGACCCACGCGTCCAAAAACGCGCTTCTACGTGCTTCTGAAATGCCTCACGTGCTTAGGTGGGTGTGCTCAAAACCACCCAAATTTATTCCAAGTGTTGTGCATTTATATTATGTTAGGCTTATCTTTATATTGTGTTTAACCTAGTTTTGTGTTCTGATTTCATATCTTTATTTAGAATTTTTACATATACATTCATACATTTTAGTAATGTTAAACATATTTTTTGGTGATATTAGTCATAATGTTAACTATGTTTTTATATATTATATAAGATATGTCTAATAAACATAAAGTTATGTCTGACATAGCATAAGTAAAGGTACATGTACAAAATGTATCAAAACTAAGGGTTTTTTTTAATGTTAAAGGTATGAAATTTGGACAAAAGTAAGTCTAATATAATATAAAAATAAATTTAAGATAATGTAGAGTATATTTAACATAACATAAAAATCATGATAAAAAATAATTCTAACGCAAAAATCAATAAAAATAAAGCAGACAGTTCAGTGCGAATCCCACCTGAATCCATACACCTATCACAAGAGAGCTTCTCTTTATCAAACCTACCTTAGAGAGAGAGAACCAAATAAGTGAATATGAAATGAATTAGGGCCTATATTACGTACACGGTTCCCATTTTTGCAAACAATATTTAGGGAATATATCAAATCAAGAAAAAAAGCTCCAAAAATGGGAGATTAGTCAGATCTCATTCCCCGCATTATATTGGCACACGTTGGAAATCCACTACTTTTAAGAGATATATAAATATTGGGACTCGTGCCCAAAATAACACATTTGTTTAAATTTGGATTCAAAATATCACATTATTTTAGTGTTTGATCAAAATAACACATTTGTTATAATTTTTGTCCAAAATAACACATTTGTTATAATTTTTGCCCAAAATATCACATTTGACTATTCAAAAAGGCGGGTCTCTGTCAAAGTAAAGTTAAAAAAGTGAAAAAGTTGGTTGGTGACTGTCATTATTGGGGCAGTAAATAGGTAATAAACTCTTACGAAAATCCAGTAAATTCATAAACTCTCTTACGAAAATGCAGTAAAAATCTCTCACGAAAAGGCAGAAAAAATCCCACGAAAATTAGAGACTTGATACGAAAATCCCAAAATTTCGTCGATTTGGTTTGGAGTCCACATTTCGTGGCTATTCGTCATATTCAATCGGTTGTGCATATTTCGTGATATACATGGAGGTTAGTAAACCACCCCCCTCTCCATTTTCGTTGAACATGTGCTTGAAATTTGTTTCTCTCTCTTTTTTGGGTTGAATGTATGTGATTTAAAACTGTTAAAGTAGATATGAAAATACACGATTATAGGTTGAGGAAACTGTGTTTCTGCGTTCATGTATACACGAAAATTCATCAATCCACGAAAATGCATTCGCTGATACTCCAGTAATTGCTTGCCACGAAAATGCATGTGAAGCATACCACGAAATTTTCTTCCACGAAAATGTCACGAAAATTGAAACTGTGTATGTCACAAAAATGCATGTCACTAACGATAAATCTGGAAATTTCATGTCATGACAATGTCACGAAAATACCAAAATCTTTACCTGGCATATATTTTCATTAAATATAGGGCGAGTGGGAGTGGGTCCGACCAGATTGTCAGCGCCAATTCGCATATATCAAAGGATATACGCGACTTCCTATTATTCGCGAGATAGGAAGGGAGCTATCGGAGGTGGATGGAGATTGTGTCCATGATTTCATGGACACATGTTTCGGTCACTTCTTATGGTGGCAAACGGATATAGAGACGTGTAAGGCGTTTTTACATTATCTGATGAGTCGGCAGGTGCAACGGACGGATGCATCGCCAGACGACTGCTGGTTTCTTATTGGACCAGATAGATTTTGTAGGTTTGGTAGACAAGAGTTTTTTCTTGTTACGGGGTTGAGGTTTGGAGACTCGAACTTCAACCCATCTGGGGTTCATGATTTATCTCCAGACGGGTTGTACTTTCGAAACAGAAATTACTTCATGCAACTAAGAATCTGCTAAATTTTCGTGGATGAATAATAATTTTCGTGTAGTGCCTTACAATTTTAGTGACATTTTCGTGGAAGAAAGAACATCCAAAATTTTGAGGAAGATCATAATTTTCGTGTAGTGCCCAGTAATTTTCGTGAGAATTTTCGTGACATTCGTGAAATTTTCGTGGATAATGAAATTTCAAGTTTTTTGCGTGGAAAAATATGATACACACTTTTTCTTTACATTAGGATGAAAATTTCATGTTTTTTGGGTGGAAAAAAAATTCGAGTTTCAGAAAATGGACTTACCTGTTGGTTTTTTTACATAAATCTTCTTAATATGTTACTGAAGGTGATAAAACTTTCCAGCAAAATTTTTAGTAGAATTAGGAGAATTTTGGAGTGAGGGAGAAATTACCGAATTTTAGTAGAAGGGAAAATGGAAAGTGTATTTGAATTAAAGGTAAATAGTAACTCACAAAGGAAAACAAAATCCACTTTATTACACACGACAAAAAATAAAAGGTAAATAGTAACTCACAAGAGAGTTATTACACACGACAAATAAAATTTATTTCCACTTTAGGGTACAAAGAGTACTTTGAAAGTACAATCTTCAGTCACTATCATGTCATTGTTGTCTTGAGACTAAAAGCCAATTTGTGGTATTTTGGTCACAAATTATAAGGAATGTGGTAGATTGGTCAACTCTTATACTTTTGTGCTATTTTGGACAAATATTTAACAAAATATGTTAAAGTGGGACATTTTCACTATAAATAATTGGGTTAATATTTAGGGACTCAGGCCCAATATACCACATTTGTTAAAATTTGGGCCCAACATACCATATTATTTTAGTGTTTGATCTAAATACCACATTTGTTATAATTTGTGCCCAAAATACCACATTTGACTATTCAAAAAGGTGGGGTCCCTGTCAAAGTCAAGTCAAAAAGTGAAAAAGTTGATTGGTGACTGTTATTATTGGGCATTCATTGGCGCAGTAAATGAGTTTTATTAGGGGCAGTAAATAAGATAATTTGAAACACGAAAATCCAGTAAAATCACAACCTCTCTCACGAAAAGGCAGTAAAAAACATACGAAAATTAGAGACTTCATACGAAAATCCCAGAAATTCGTCAGTTTGGTTTGGAGTGCACATTTCGTGGATTTTCGTCATATTCCTTTTGTGTGCATATTTCGTTGAATACATTGAGGTTAGTAAACTGCCTCCCTCTCCATTTTCGTTGAACACGTGCTTGAAAGTTGTTTATCTCTCTTTTTGGTTGAATTTATGTGATTTAAAACTGCCAAAGTAGACATGAAAATACACGATTATATGTTCTTGAATATATATGTGCTTAGATTTATGGATATAGTTCCTGAAATTAGGCTTAGAAAACTGTGTTTCTGCGTTCTTGACACCACGAAAATTCATCCATACACGAAAATGCATGCCACGAAAATCCACCAAACTGCATGCCACGAAAACCCACGAAAATGCATGCTACGAAAATGCATGCCACGAAAACCCACGAAAATGCATGCCACGAAAATCCACGAAAATGCATGCCATGAAAATCCACAAACATGCATGGCAAGAAAATGCTTGTCAAGAAACTGCACGAAGTTGGGCATAGGCATACATTATAAATTCCCCACGAAAATACCTAATACTAAAATCTTTAACGAGCATATATTTTCATTAAATATAGGGCGACTAGGAGTGGGTCCGACCAGATTTTCAGCGCCAATTCACGTATATCAATGGATATACGTGACTTATTATTATTCGCAAGATATGGAGGGAGCTATCGGAGGTGGATGGAGATTGTGTCTTTGATTTCATTGATACATGTTTCGGTTACTTCTTACGATCGCAAATGGATACAGAGTCGTGTAAGGCGTTTCTGCATTATCTGATGAGTCGGGAGGTGCGACGTGGGTCCAGATTACCAGGCGAGTGCTGGTTTCTTATTGGACCAGATAGATTTTGTCGTTTCTCCAGACAATAGTTTTTTCTTGTTACGGGGTTGAGGTTTGGAGACTCGGACTTCAATCCATCTGGGGTACATGATTTAAGGTCAGATGGGTTGTACTTTCGAGTAGTGCGATCTAGTGTTGAAAGTACATCCTTTAGTCACATCATCTCATTGTTACCATACACTAAAGGACAAGTTGTGGTATTTTGGTCACAAAATATAAGGAATGTGGTAGTTTGGTCAACTCTTATAATTTGGTGGTATTTTGGGCAGAAATTTAACAAAAGGTGTTAAAGTGGACTATTTTATCTAATATTTATGTCAATCTATATATATATATATATATATAATATTAATATTGTATAAAATGTTTCGTCCATTTTTCATAATGTCAATTTTGATTCAAATAGAGTTCTAACTAAACAAAACTCTTATTAAGAATAGTAATTTAATTTAATATTTATCTTATTGTTCTATTTAATTATAAAACACAATAGTCCTTTATATTTCGAACTCTTCTTGCAAAAATTATATGTTTTGATTCCTTTTCTTTTGTAATCTTGAACATTTTAAATTTTAAACTAAAATTAGTCTAATATTAATATATATTTAAAAAGCTTTACCATGATATATTATAAGCATATGTAAAAAAAATTATACTATAATATATTTTTATTAAAGTATGGTACTATTAGAAGTTAAGTTAATTTCAAATTTGATCCTGTATGTAAGACAATTTTCACCATATTGACCTAAGTATCATTCGCAAAGATTGACAATTGTAAAGTCTAAAGTTTATATACCTTTGTGCAAAAAGGGTTTTAGTTTGACGTGATTTTTGAAATTTACTCTATTTTTTCCAAGAAGGACTTGGGTGCCCCGAGGTATGGATCCTGGATCCGTACCCCCAACTCGACCCGAGTCCTATATATATATATATATATATATATATATATATATATATTTATTTATTTATTTATTTATTTATTTATTTATTTATTTATTTATTTATTTATTTATTTCTTCTTTTGTGGGCACGAGTGGAGGCAGCCCACACGCCGGGTCGGGTTGAGGGCACGGATATAAGATTCGTGCCCTAGGTGCACACAAGTTTTTGCCAATTATTCCCTATAACAATATATGAACTTATATGTACGAAAAAGATATCAAAAGGGGGTTAGATTTAAATTTTCATTTGTTTTTTACTCGATTGAAGTTTAAATTCTGTAGGAACTAAAAAATCGAGATAGGGCTTTTGTGGGACTTGCATAGAGAATTAAGTTGCTGTGAATTTTGTGTGTTTTGGTTAAAATTTGGTTTTCAACTTGACTAAGATACTTGAGCTTTAGAACTTTATAGTATGACCACAAAACTTTGCAAATGATACTAATAGGCCGTCAAATACTGCCGGCGGTGGAAAATTCCCCTAAAAATGTTTATCATTAAGGGTATTTTTATATTTCAAAAGTATTTGGCTGGAGGTTGTGATTTTGCAAAGTTTATAAAAAGAGAAAATATCAATTTTTGTCCTGTAAATTAGGTCATTTCCAGTTTTAGTGCATGAAGTTTAGGTTTTCCAATTTTAGTCATTTAACTATTGAACTCATCCAATTTGAATGCGAACTTGACCAGAATATTTTTCGGGCTAACGTGGCCATCAGATTTGCATGTGTGGGCTTGAAAATAGAAATATCCAATTTCTTAGAGGGAATATCCAAGGATGTGTCTGCCCACGTGATTAAAAATATTAATTAAAATTTCAAAAATAATTAAAAAAATCCAAACCAAATTACAAATAAAGTAAATTGGGATTTTTTTTTCTTCGTTCTTTATCACTGGGCACCATCAAATTGGGGATCTATTTTTTTTCTTCGTTCTTTATCATCGATACATCTTTATCTTCTCCACTGTTCCAACACATTCCCCACTGTCTTCTCTTAAACCTGTTGCCTCTTCCTCACCTAAATTGAAATCTCATATCAAGCCACCCCATGGAGTAGTTGATCGAAGCTCAACTTCATTTTAATTACAAAATTGTATCGAAAATTATGGATTTTTTTTTTGGGGGGGGGGGGTGCAGAATTGATGAAATTGTGATTTTTTGAGTTGAGAAATGTTGTGGGTTAGTGAACAGTGTGGTGGCGGTTGTGGTTGGCCACGAAAGGGCAAAAGAAATCACGGATTGTGTTTGGTAGGGAGGAATAAGACAGCAGATGATTTTTTATTTCTTTTTTATTTCCATTTATTTTATTTATCTTTTAATAATGTGGCAATGAGGATTTTGAATTTGGACGACACGTATACAATTCCGACAGCCACATTAGCACTGAAAGATTTTCTGATCAAAATCGGACTGCAAGTGGAAAAAATCGATAGAAAGGATTAAAATTGCAAAGCTTAAACTTGATGCACAAAAATTGGAGAGACCTAACTTACAAGACTAAAATTGATATTTACCCTTATAAAAATTACAAACATTAATTTGATATGAATTTTGTGCATTTTGGTTAAAATTTGGAGGAAATCTGGTTTTCAACCTAAGGGACGACAATGGAGTTTTTCGGCGACTATGATTGTACTTATATGATGGTATTGGTGTGTTTTTCATCATTTATGAAATTTTAATGATGTCCAGTTGAATTGGACCCAAAACATAAGGATTGAGACAAAAATTGGAGGTTTGAAGGTTATTTGACCCAAAACATTGGGATTGAGACGAAAATTGGAGTTTTGAAGGTGTTTCGATAGCGACCATGTGGTGGACATCAGCAAGCTGATGGTTGGAGGAGAAGATGCAACAAAAAAAAGAAATTCAATTTATCAAAAGATAAAAATAACTTCAAAAATAAGCATCTTCGGGAAAATATTCCACCGTATCGACCTAAGTATCATTCACAAAGGTTGACTGTTGTAAAATTCTAAAGTTTATATATCTTTGTGCAAAAGAGGTTACAGTTAGACGTGGTTTTTGAAATTTACCCTAATTTT
Organism: Scutellaria baicalensis; assembly: GCA_005771605.1. Classification (NCBI taxonomy): domain Eukaryota; kingdom Viridiplantae; phylum Streptophyta; class Magnoliopsida; order Lamiales; family Lamiaceae; genus Scutellaria; species Scutellaria baicalensis. The sequence goes on along the minus strand of CM016729.1, from coordinate 18,041,882 downwards.
TCCTTAAAAAATATATGAACTTACATATACGAAAAAGAGTTCAAAAAAAGGGTTAGATTTGAATTTTCATTCATTGTCTACTCTACTCAAGTTTAAATTCTATAAGAACTAAAAAATCAAGATAGGGCTTTTGTGGGGCCTGTAGAGAGAATTAATTTGCTGTAAATTTTGTACCTTTTGGTTAAAATTTGATTTTCAACTTGAGGGACGGTGTTTAAGTTTTTCGATAACTATGGTGGCAGTTATTTGATGGTAATGATGTAGTTTTCGTCATATTTTTACAAAAATTAATGGAAACATGATGCCCTGAATTTGACAAAAACATAAGGATTGCGGTGAAAATTAGAGTTATCAAGGTTTTTCGGTAGCGGTGATGTGGCAGTCATCAATGAGCTGATTGAAGGAGGAAGATGTAACAAAAATAAATGAAAAATTAATTAATTAATCAAATGACAAAGGCACGTTAGCGACTTTGAAAAAATGACTGAAATTGGAAAAAATTGAATTATAAATGACCAAAATTGAAAAAAGGATATTTAGTTGTCAAAAAATGGAAAGTGTCTTACACACATGATCAAAATTGAAATCAACTCTAGCTTATAATAGTATCATATTTCATAATAGTACTAAATTTATGGAATAACTTTTTTTTCATATGTTTATAATGTATCATGGAAACTCTTTAAATATATTTTAATATGAGACTAATTTTGGTCTAAAATTAAAAGTGTTCAAGATTATAGAAGGAAAAAATATATGAAAAATAATATAAATTGAAAATAAGGGTTTGACTTCTTCAAGAAGGGTTTGGAATGTAAAGAACTCTTGCCTTTTATAACTAAATTAAAAATAATATAAATATTGTATTATGCTATTATCCTCAATAAAGAGTTTTCTGTAATTAGGAGTCTATTTAATTTTAATTTAATTTCATCATGTTTGAGGGTTAAAATCGGCATTATCAAAAATGGATAAAATGACTTATAATATAAATAGAGTAATTGATATAGTAAATATGAATATGAACAAAAAACTGAGAATCATAGAAATAAAAATTTTAAGATGTTGAGTTCATATTGTACATTAATTATCTAAAATAATAAAACAAATGAATAACGTGGAAAGATTGAATGACATTTTCAAAATGATTTAAAATGTTTTTTTTTTGAATTAAAACATACTTTAAAATGATTTTTTTTATTTTTTGAATTAAATTAAACATACTTTGAAATGATTTAAAATGTTCTTAAGATGCCTTTAGATGTTCCTATTAAGTAAAAATATTAGATAATTAATGTGAAAGAGTTTGAAAAAGTTTATAAAATATTAGGTATTACATAAGGCAATGGATATTTATATAATAAAAACAATGACGATATAAATAAAACTATAGATTTAACTCAAATTAATGTATATAATAAGAATATGAATGTCTTAAAATCTTTTAGGAAAAATATTATAATTGGTCACTTAAATAGTGTGTAAGAAATAAATGTGAACAAAGAAATTGAGATTAAATGACTACTTAATCTGTTTGATAATTTATAAAATCTAATAAATGTAACCAATTGTTAACAAATAGTTCATTTGTATATTTACATAATGTCTGAGAAATATATGTAATTGTGTTAAGTGTAGGTATAAACATTGAACTAATGAGTCATCAAATGATATGGTGGAAAAAAATCTCAAAAGATTTATATAAGTAACTAAATTTATTTGATAATTGATAAACAAAATATTGATTAAAATAAACATTAATTTGTGTACTAAGTTTTCTGTCATACGTACCCTTATACGTGAAATAATCTATATCTTTTTATCTTTATTCCTTTCATTTTGAATAATAATTTCTATTAACTTTCCATCTTAATTTACAACTATGGATATATATATATATATATATATAATCATAATTAACATTTGGAACTACCAAATTAATAATAAAAAATATATACATATTTGAAAGTGGAAATTAGATTTAAAATTTTAATTTATTTAAATAATTTAAATTCTCATTTTTTTATTGTAGTTACCTTGATATAGATTTATTTATCCAAAAATATTCTATTGATTTTGAAGATGACTTAAATTGTAGATATAATTATCAAGTACTTAAAAAATAAAATAGAAATAATTTTTCTTAATTTTATGACAAAATAGAAATAAAATGTTGCTAAAATGTGAGTAAACAATTTCATTGATAATTTTTAACTAATTATTGATTGAACTTTAAATAAATTATGTTAATTAATAAAATTCATATATCTTAAAAAACAAGTACTTAATGTTTTAGAAAAATAAGTATTATATTTAGTAATAAATTATATAATTATAATATTTCACCTGCAGTATACGTGTTTTTATAGTACTAGTAATCTTCTATTTATGTTTTATAGTATTTATCATATAATTACACATGTGCACATACTATATTATATTAGAAAATATTATTATGAATTGATTAGATACAAATATATATTTTAATATGTATATTCGATGGAATCGAGAAAGTATGTATAGTGTTTGGATCTTTATTCTCCTACCTTTTGAAATAATCATTCGATCGAATAGAACAAGATTTTCTCATAGCAAATATCCCATTAAGAAATGTAGGAATTCTTCAGGAATTTTGTTATTAGACTCATAAAATAAGGTTATACTTATAAACAATGGAAAATACTAAAAATGTCAGACAGTTTTTAATATGTCCACTGCTGACGTGTAATGATCTTATTTCCTCATTATTTGAAATGTGAATTTAATTGATATGTTGGATATCTAACACATCACGATGAACACATATTAATGTGTTCATGATGGGTAGGGTAGCAGGACTGTATAAATAATATTATTTTTTCCATAAGAATATTTCTCTCTATATTCATGAAATGTAACAAAAAAAAAAAGTTAAAATGCTCACGGTGAACATTGATATGCCTACCGATGACGATCTCATCTCTCGATTATATAAAAAATGAAATTAATGGATATGTTGGATATCAAACACGTCGACGGTGGACATGAATTAACGTGTCAACAGTAGAGCAAGACTGTTGTAATCATATATGTAAAATATCTCACTCATTTGTACATAAACACACTATAAATATTGCATGTGAAGAATTTAACTGGGCTGTAGCCTACAAAACCATGAAGAAGAAAATTCATGGCTTCATCACACACAATATATATATATATATATTGGTATAATATATTCAACAATTATATTGCTCAAATCTGCTAAAGAAATTGTGTAGGAATAAAGGGCAACTATTTCTGGCATAAAAAATGATGATGAATCAAGAACTAACTCAAACAAGTATCCTCAATGTGTGTATACATGAAATCTCAATCAACTGTAAATAGAGGAAATCTGATGATCAATTATATTGAGATTGTAAGAATGGTACTAGGAAAATATATTTTTTCATGGTCCGCGAGTCGGAGCAAAGCAGAAACACCCTCCTGCCTGGTCTTCAGGTATCATTCCGCCTCCTTTGCTCGTGTCGATTGCTTCCAACAACCTCACGACTTCATCCATTTCAGGCCGTTTCTCTGGATTTGCATCCCAGCACTTTTTCATGATACTTGCTAGAGAACTAGGGCAACACCGAGGAATCTCCGGTCGCAAGTTCTGTCAAATGAAAATGTAGACCATAGAGATAGATGTCAATTACCTAGGACAAATCAAACTATGGATTCCATTTCCTAGAATGAGTGTAATATAGTCTGAAATATTGATGGTTGATTTCGTAAAATTAATAGTCCATCAGTGATCGATGATTCATTCTTCGTTTACATGAATGAATGAGCTCTATGGAATTATAGTTCGGTTCGATAAAAGTATTACCTGTCTAACAACAGCGGAGGAAACTTCAGCAAAGCTGAGGTCTATGTAGGGAAGATCGCAACAATATGTTTCCCATAGACAAATTCCAAAACTATAAACGTCGCATTTTCTATTGTAGGGCTTTCCATCGAGTACCTAAAGATCAGATAGCATAATCAAACTTGCTTTAATATCACAGATTTCAAATTGTGCTTAGTTGATCGGATAATCATCATTCAATAAATAAATTTCAAAGATGAATACCTCTGGTGCCATATAGCCCAGGGTTCCCGTTTCACCGGTCATGTCCCTAGGATTTTGTGCTTCAACTCGAGCTACACCGAAATCAGCTATTTTCAACGTTCTATTAGTATCTAATAACATGTTTTCAGCCTTGACATCACGATGAACGATCTTTTTGGAATGAAGATAGCTTAATCTGCAAACCGTACGTCACAACGCAATAAGTAAACAACCACATGATCCCACTAAAGTATTTGAATATATGTTTACCCTCTAGCTAGGTCCAATGCAAGTTGGATCACAATTTTAAAAGGAAGCTTCTTTTTCCGGTTTTTGTATAGGTAATTCTTCAGTGTCCCTCCCGAAAGAAATTCCACAAGAACACAACATGCCCTAGACGGAAGGTTGGTATATCCATCGGTAGGGTTTTTCGAAGGAATTTTAAGTTGAGAAGTCCCCATCGAAGCACCAACAAACTGTAAATAAACATATTAAACTCTCAACATTAAAGAAGAAGTTGATGCAATGTTTATTCATTAGGCAAGGCCAACAAGTTTGGAGCTATAGATACTTACACTAGTGACATTTGGATGGTCGAGCTTGTGCCATACGGCAACCTCCTGCTTAAATGACGCCCTAAGTGCAGCCGTTTCAGCAACTGACGACATGCCATCCTCACCCCAGTCCAACAGCTTCACTGTACACAATACCATGTCAATTACTCTAACGACGAAAACTGGTAATGAAAAACAGAATAGAAAATCTAACATGCCTTTTCGTCTCTAATGTAATAGCATACGAAATTTCAACTCAACTAACTCGAAATCATGAAGCAGAAATGTAAACAATAAGAGAACAATTGAACTCAACCATAACAAGAAGATAGAAAAACTCTTCATATATAAAAGTTAAACATCATACATCAACGTTCTTACATTGTATCAGGTTCCCATATAATCTTACAAAATCTGGTTACCAGTTCTTACAACATTTAGCCTCTCAACATACTCATCGATATTAACAATTCAATCAATACAGTGAACAAAAAAACAGATGCAATCCAATTGTTACCAATTCCTCCATCATATCCCACCAACAAAACTCCAAATATTACATCAAACTCCTCCAAGAATTGAACAAAACATCCGAACACAAACAAGTACGTACGTACATCAAAGACATAGATTTACCTGCAACGTCCTGAGAATTATAAGTGCCCCGATAAACGGTTCCATACGTCCCCTGAGCCACAAGATATCGAATTTCCAGCTTCAAAGGATCAATCTCCCAAGCTTCTTTAGGCACCTGATTGTTCTGGCCCTCTATGCTTCTCGACCAAACCCGACTCAAATGCTTTTCGAGCTGAACATCCAAGCTCTTCAGATCAATCTTATCGGCTCGAAAAATCATATCCTTACTGCTAATGTTTCCAGTGCCATTTCCTATGCTCTTCAATTTCGAACCCCCACTCCCATTGCATGATCCCTCACTTGTTTTTGCATCCATTTTTGAAATGACACAGAAATTTCTTCTGCCCAATTGAAATAATTCTCTAATTTAAGCAATCCAATTTGTGGACATATAATTATTCTTATAAAGATCAGACTTTTCTGAAGAGCTTTTCATCATCATCAATAGGCAACGATGTATGATATAATAATAAAAACAACAATATAAGATATAAAGCTCATCACTTCATCCAAATCTGCAACCTAAATTTCAATCTGAATTCTCCAAATAAAAACTAAAATTCACAAGTCAATTGCAGAAATTTCTCTGAAACTAACACCAATAATTGGACAAGAAAATAATAAAGAAACAATTGACTTTCACAAACTTCAAAAGGCTAAACCATTTTCAGCTAAATAATACCCAAAAAATCAAGGGAAATTGATATTTCGACAAAACCCATATAAGATTTCAATCCCCAAAAGAAAAAAGCAGAAAAAAAATAGAGATTAAAGAGACGCAAAAATTGACCAAGCACATGCATACCTTTTCGTAAGTCCAAAGGAAAATCAAGAAAGAAATTTCTGGTCAACCATGTATGTGAATAAAGAAGGTTAAGAAGAAGAATGATGAGAAGGGAGGTTTAGAGAGAGAGAGAAGAGAGAGAAACGCCTAAAATTAAGGTTTTCCATATTTGTATGCTTCTATATTAATGGTAGAAATAGATTGAGAGAGAGAGAGAGTAAATGTTAGTACAAGACAGCGTACAAAGATACTACCGAACCAACAAAAACCAATGTACTGTTCCGTGCATATTACATTCCAACTAATTTACCTGTAATCCAACTAAATGACCAAAATGCCCTTCTTTCTTCCTTCAATAAATTGGGAAAAAAAAAGAGTTTTTAAATGTGGGATTATAATGTTTGAGTAAGTTTTGTGTGAGACCGTATCACGGATATTTTTGCGTGAGACGGGTCAACCCATAACCCACACTAAGCAATTCATATGAAAATTTATGGATATGGGTTCAATTCATGGGTAAAAAGGATCCGTCTCACGGAAACTATCCGTGAGACCGTCTCACATGAGTTTTTGTGATAATGTTTTCAGTTTTTAATGAAATGAATATGAGTGTGAAATCGTTTGGGAAATTGATGGTATTGTTAATCATGAATTAAGATCAATTAATTGATTCTAATGATGTGGTTTTTTCATACTATGATTATCTTAATAAAGTCTTGTTAGGAGTATCATTTTTAATCGAATTAAAAATATGATACTTCCAAGGAGTTCCTTCACATGACATACATGGAGTTGCTAGGGGTGAAATTGTCAATTTATATTATACATAAATTATTATTGCAGTTTACCCTCCCAAAATTTGTGCTTTCTTTGACTTTGACCACTTAACTTGGGAAAATATTTTAAAAGAAATAAATTATATGGGAGTCTGGTGAGTATGATAATGTCTCCAACCTGAGAATCTAATTAATTAATAATTGTCATTTTAAATTGTTTTATGAAGATAGAAAATTATTTAATATGTATAATTATATCTATTAAGTGGTTTAATGTATTCCACTAAATAAAAATTGAGTATCAAGAGTTAGATAGGTTTAAAATTGCAAAAACATATTAGATCTTTTTTTGTTATAAAATAGTGACTGGGAGAGATTGAAAATGTCTTATTTTATAAAACACTAGTTGAATTGAAAGTGAGTGAGCATCCAATTTCATGTTTGGAACATGGAATCCCTCCTCTCAAAATAGGTCTAGTTTTTTAGACTTTTACATAAAAGTTATGGAATGTGATAAAAAAACAAGTTGAGTAAGTCTCATATGAGACCGTGTCACGGATAATTGCATGTGAGACGGGTCAACCCACAACCCACATTTCACAATTCACTTGCAAACTTATGGATATGGGTTTAGTTAGATAATGGATAAAAATGATTCGTCTCACGAAAATCATCCGTGAGACCGTCTCACATGAGCTTTTGTGAAACAAGTTTCATCTATCATTATTTAAGTTTAATTGTTATGGGGAGTCTTTTTCTCTATTCTCTCTTAACATTTTTAACACATTCAATTTGGTAGAAGTAAATAGGGGTATTTTAGTACATTGCATGTAAATGTGTCTTGAAATCCGAAAATGACACTTATTTTGAGACAAACATTTCTTGCTAAAATGACACATATTTTGAAATGGAAGGATCATCAATTACAATTATGCAAATCTACTCATCATGAACATGATATATTAATATGTTTATTGTTGATCACTAATATATATATATATATATATATATATATCTATTAATTTCACATTTAATAATTAAAAAAATGAAATTGTTATACATCACTGAAGACATACTAAGAGTTCATGATGGATATTAGCGCATTGACTACCAAAAATTTATGGATTAAAAGCTCTGATATGTAGGAAACAAGATTGGGATAAATTTTAGTATTTTATCTTGGAGTGAAACTTGTGTGCCCTAGGGGCATGGTGCCCCCAAATTAATCATCATATGGTGCTAAATATATATTCTATAGGTATCATGTGTATACTCTTCAGGTATCACATGTACACTCTCATATATCATCACCTACTTGAAGTACGGTACCGGTATTTACAATCTTGACTTCTCTATTATATTGTTCAATACGTTCACGGATAATATTACTAATTTCGTCGGCTCGAATGGTTACCATGAGTTTTTCTTAATTATTTTTTGAAAAGAAAAAAAAAATAATGCCTTATACTTCTACTTCTTATACTTATAGTAGATAAAGTATAAAGACTAATCAGTTATTTCTTTCATGGCTTCCAACATCCCAATATTGAGAATTATCAGATGTATTAGCACTGCATCAAAGATGCAGTCATCGATTCTCCCGAGAGTTCACAATTGCCGCGAGCAAACATATTAATGACGAGGAAGTTTGTTATGCTACTAATACTTGTACTTGCTCGCCTATTCTGCCCAAGCCTGGCTGAGGAAGAGTTACGGGGCGTAAAACAAAAAAATACGCTGATAGCCCGGGGGGCATACTATGTGTAATGAACATATGATACATGTAGAGTATATGTATAAAGTCAAGAAAGGTAACACCTGTAGAGTATAAATATAACACTTGAAGAACATGTATATAACACCTAGATTTGTGCTCTGTGTAGCCCAGGGACATATAAGTTTTTGCATTTACCTTGTATTTCAATATTTTAATTTATGTCATCTATAAGGTAATGATGTTATCTTTACATTTAGTGTGCAGTGGTTATTTTAAAATATCAATCAAACACCAACGTGGAATATAAAATCTTGTTTTAATATGCAGAGATATTCAAGCTATATTTTGATATTTGTCAACTTGCTTACCATAAGTTTAATGATCTAAGTAATATAAAATATATTTTTTGTTAATTCAGGACTAAAAATATAATATTTAATTGTTAATTTGAGACTTCGAAGATAAAAACCATGAGTCTATGACCTTACTTTTGTAGGTCTTCAAATGATAAAATCATCTTTCAGACCCCAAAAGATGATTTTATGTTTTCACCTCAATTTGATAATTAACCAATTAGATATATAAAACTCTTATTAAATAATTGTAAATAAAAATATTTTTAAAGAGAATTAATAATTATATATAAATTAGCTTTGATTCTTAATAATAATAATAATAATAATAATAATAATAATAATAATAATAATAATAATAATAATAATAATAATAATAAATGGATGATAATTTCTCAACCACTATCTATATTGTTCACTTATCTTTCAATATCTCATGAAAAGGGTTTACCTTCCAAAACAAATTATATCTTCCAAATCTCCACTAATAATCACCTTCCATCATTTAATATATTATTAAATTTCACACTTTAGTTTTGCACCACATCTTTTAAGCTGTTATTATACTACAATGTCAAGCCATAATTATTGATCAAGAGCAAGACAAGATTTGCCTAGCTAATAGATTTAGGAGAATAAATATTGATCTTCTCTTGAACTTACATATATAAACCATTAATAGAAAAGGTGCAAATAGTGCAACCATACAATCAAAATACAAAAAACTATATAAAATGGTCTCACGAATATTATTTCTTGTAACATAAATAATACTCCCTCCGTCCCGGTTAATTCAGTCTACTTGCAGTGTAATTTGTACTGCAAGTAGGCAGATTTAACTGGGACGGAGGGAGTATTATGTATCAACAATTACAAATTTAACTCATTTTTCAAAATCAATCTCTAATTTGTATTTTATAAACTATTAATTGACTAATTTTATAAAATTAATTTTATAACACAGTCTCACAAATTTTCTAATCATTTCGATTAAAAAAGAAAAAAAAAACTCTTTTGTATTAATGAATAAATATTAGGTAAGCCGGACACGTGCCGGCCCTTGTGTACGAGTGGTCTTAAAGTTTAACAACTTCTTGATTTTATATATATATATATATATATATATATAAGTTATTTAATTATACAATAATGTCGTTATTAACCCAAACATTACAATTGACGTATTTATATTTTTTAAAGTTAATGACTAAATACAGACATATGTCTAAAATTATATTAGGATCTTAACTATAAATTAGCTAAATTTGTGAATTTAATAAATGTACTAAGAAAATGTGAATTATCCACGACATGTCATTCATTGATGATCATGGATATATATAAATATTTGTCGTTCGTAAATTTTATTTCGATTTAAGTGTCGTTTTAACTATTCTTTTACTTATTTTCCAACTCTATCCCTAATTCCAATTCGTAAAATATTTCTTAATTTAAACTTATCTATTTGATTTTTTAATATTATTCACACAAGATTCTACAATTTTCCCTTATCTTTTTCTTTAATATTATCGCTCTCATGTTAATTTAGAAAGAGATTAAAGTTGACTAAGAATATGTTGGTCCTAATTTTATATTTTTCAATCTATACAAAAATAATAAAATCAGAATAATGCTTATTTTGCATCAAAGGTATAAATAAAACACAAAAACTTGTGTGAGCTAGTTTCAGGGATAGTTTTTGTGAGACAGATCTTTTTTACCAATAAATCAAGCCTATTTCCACTAAACTATATATGAATTGTGAAATTCGAATTGTAGGTGAACACGTCTCATGTAACATGATCCATGATATATGTCTCACACGGTGGGTGAAATTATTGCATATAAACGCATTGGGTTTGGATCTCCAATCCGTTGAAGGAGTGTTAGAAAGATTATTAAGTTATTATTTTAAGTAATTGAAATAATTTGGATGAATCCATTTTACAAAATCTATTCCTTTTGCTGCAAACTATTTTTGAAATGATTTAATAGACTTTGAAACGAAATAATATGGAATCACTTGGATCTTCTTTTCCAAATACAGATCACAAATACTCATATGCAATCGTCACACCATTATACTTATAGTAGAAAAAGACATACATATAGTTGTAAAAGACATGTTTGAAATATATTTGAGAAACATAGTTAAAAATCATACTTATAGCCAAAAAAAAACATGCTTATACATACAATAGAGATACTTAAAACTTATTACATGTGAGACGGTCTTACAGGAGACCAACTCACTTATGATAACTAGTCTGATTTGATCCAAATTCCAACATATCGGGTTCGATTCGATTCGTTAACCGATTAGACTCGTTTTTATTCTCTAAACTCGTCTCATTGTCACAATCCTTGTACCCTCCCACTGTGGACACATTAATATATGTCCACCCCTAATGTGTCAGATATCCAACCTATCAATTAATTTCACTTTCCATATAACGATTGAATGAGATCATTACACGTTAGCGGTGGGCATATTAAAAGCCGTCTGCGTTGATATTTTAGCATTTTTCCTTAAAGCCGATTCATTTTATCCTAAGCCCAATATAATTGACATGCAAGCCCATATGAGAAAGCTACTTGTCATGACAAAAAAGTTGCCCACAACTTGAGAGAATAGTTTAATATGTCTCCAAATTGGACATCTAAGTAAAAGAAAAAAGTGTACTTATTTCCATTCTTTTCAAAAAGCTCTTGAAAGTTGAAACCACAACAGTCTCAGAAGTAGATCTCAAGATTCAAGTCTCATCAATAAAGTACACTCTATAATGACAAAGGATCACTTAGATGACAAGGAATGTGAAATAGAGACCTGCCTTTTCACAGTAAAAGTATGGAAAAATAGACATTGTTTCGTCTAAAGAGGCAAGCCAACGAGACGACCATCTAAGAGTTGAGATCCTTAAATACTGCTTGATCATACAGTAATATGTAAGATTGTATGGGATACGGCCACATATTTAACGAATTCTAAGAACGATATTGATTATAAGCTAGTTTCTAGTGAGGCTTTTCTTCCTCATTAGTGACAGGATCTCAACTTACCCTTTCGTCCTAAGAATTGTAATGCTGCCTCCTCCTCCACCTTCAGTGCGAATTTTGGTTTTCCCCACAACAGGCTTCCCAGAAAATGCGGAGGTGGGGAAGGAAACAGAAGGGTCTTCTTGCTCGTTTTGCATTGATTTCGGTGGAGTGTGAATCCGTTGGTTTATGTCCTTCAGAGTCACGTCTCCATGCACGCCACATGGTTTGATGAAGGTGAATGGATAGACAACTGACGAGGCTAGTTTGGGAGGTGTTCGCATGAATGACTTTCTACCTGATCGTTTCAAAGAGTAGAAATTAGACAAAAGAAAATATCAGGCAATTGGTTCATGAATGACCTAAGGTTGTGTTTGGATAAAAGGATTTGGGGAGAGTTTATTCTTAGTAGTAAAATACATTGGTGATGTTTGGATTGAAATCCACTACTTTCACTTTGAACTAATTTTTGAATGGGTGTATTTCAAATCTCTCAATCCAAACGCAACCTAAAATTAGTTTTCATTGTGAGTCAAACTTTATCAAGCTAGTACAGAAGGGATAAATAGACTGGAACTTTCTACATACTGTAATGAATGGCTCTTGGGTTGAATTTGGATCAGAAGATGGGATTTGAATCCAGAATAATTATCTATTATATTTGTTTCGACTAGTTCATTGTATATGAATTTGAATTCATAAGACCATTTCATGAAACCAAAATCCATCTAATAATTGACATCCATGCTCCAAAATTCAAATCCTTCCCTCAGCTCCAACTTCAATATCTAAATGCAGCCTTCATCTTTGTACAGTAAAGATCATCAAAATTAACCGAAAATTTTGAAAGAAAATTTAATACCTCTGAGAATAACATTTCCAGGAGCATGGACAGGAAGTTTTTCGACTGCATTAACATCATATTCATGAGGGGTATTGCCAAGCTCTGCAAAATAGTACATTATATAAAGCAGATAAGACAAGGGAGCACAAAGATGATATAACAGGGACAAGCAAAAGATCAATAGCCAAAAGTATTTTTGTTCAACCTGCAATCTCAACTTGAAGATCATCTGCACCACTGTTCATGGGGAAAACATTAGATTACATTAAAATAATGAAAATGGAGGAATAGATTTGAAGTAAACATACATATCTTCAGGGCTGGTCTGCATTTCAGCATCATTGAAGCATTCTGCTATCCACCCTTCAGATGATGGGTCCAAATATTCGCCGCTTGATCCTGCTGGCCCTTCTGAGTTTTTGGAATTAGTACTAGAGATCATACATCAATTTAACTCAGTCTATCTTGATACAAGAAATTTGCAACAAAACAAACCTGCAAATCCGGCAACCCACTCTGACATATCAGCAATAGTATCTCCAAGTGAATCTTGTGTCTCCTGAATATCGAGCAACAGCATATTAGTGACTATCTTGAAACATTACAATGCCACAGAACTAACTCTTTGGCCAAGAGACTTATCATTTGAAGCTCCTGAGCTTCATCATGACTAGATAAGCAAAACATACAGTTGAAATGCGGGTTTTTTATCCAAAGATCAATTAAAGTATCATAATTGACTACAATTTCATCTTGGACAAAAGGTATAGCAAAGCTACAACGGGAACATATCAAATAACAAGAAACTGATGTTTGATGTGGAAAGTCTTCCACTCTTATAAAGCATTTCGGAGGTGGAGTAAAAACCAATACGATGGTTAAGATTCTAGTCTGGCAGTGGATGCTCTGATACCAGAATTACATAACCATGGCACTACAATTTAAAAGGAGAGGCATGAGGTGGCATCACCTTAGATCTTAGAAACATCTCATCATTGAAAAGAGGCGAATCAAGGACTTCAGTCTCAAATTGTAACATCCGACGCCTTTTTGCTTGTGCAGAAGGGTCTCTGTTTTCTTCTGAGTCTTTCTCCATAACTTCTGCAGTTCATTTAGAAAATGCATTGAAGCTACATTGCGCTTAAGATCAAACCTCTTTTTTCCTCCAGTCAGAAGGAATTAAGGAAAGGAAGCCTTTTATGCAATTTCATTTTGCGTGTAATGCAGTAATGTGCAGATAAAACATAACTCATTCAGCCAGTAAATTCTGCCATTCAGGGTAAGGCTCATTTTCTTAAACAAAGATGTGCAAAACAAGCATAACCATAGTGTAGAAACAATGCCTTGGCGGGAAAGTGATTTGCCATTGTAAGTCATACGTACATTTTTAAATCGATGGGCATAATTAACATTTTAGTGCTAACCTTTGCTACCAAATGTAAATATAAAGTTTCCAAGTCCACAGCCGTGCAAGTCATGGATACATTTTAAAGCAGTTAATGAAAGTAATGCCATTTAAAAGACAGGAGTATAGAGAAAAATAAACAAAGCCCAATTAGACACTAGGTAACAATAGTAAGAGAGTAGCATCCTACCATCATTGGTTACATGGTAAGCTAAATCACCACAAGCCTTGACTGGCGTGGTTTCATCATCAAACGAACAGGAGAGATGTTCTTCATTTTGGTCCAATCCAGTCAATAGACACTTAGATAGTTCTGCACAAAGCAGCAAAAACAAGCTAAACATCAATGACTTAGTAACAGCATTTTCACCTACGGTCGAAAGTTTTCTCAAAAAACCATATTACGAGAGATAGAGAAGTAGATTAAAACTAGGGCAATGCACAATTCACCTATGCTCGTATCCTCAAGACCACAATCTTGACCTTGCCAATCCCACATCTCACTGTTACCAGTAAATTCATGTGATTCAGTATCCACAAAATCGTAACTCGCATACAAGAAACACAACCACAAAGATGAAACTTCTAAGAAGCCTAAATGTACATTGATAAACGTTGAGCTTAAGAATCAACAACAACAATTTAGCGTAAAACAAATCCACAACTTTAACACCCTCCATTTGCAAAGAAGATAACCAAAATGTGCATCGTTTAGTGCAAAAAAAACAGCAGTTCCAAGCAAATAAATACAAATTTCAGCAAAGAACAAACCAGATCATTAACTTGCTGTTTTACACTTGAATCCATGAATCGATCGCAACATCACACATGCATTTCACGACGAAATCATCAAAAATATCAGAACCCAAAACGCATTGATTACAAAACCACATCAAGATCCTCATCGTCGAACAGAATTCACGAATTCCCATCTCGATAAATGAGCAACATCTAAAGAACCAACCCACCAAAAAATCGGGGCAAAATGCAACAACAAAAAAAAAGAAAAACCCATCACCAATCCAACACAGAAAAGGGCAAAACACTCACTTGCCAGCGTTGTAATTCATTTCTTCACGGATTTTTCAGTTTTTCAGCAACCAAAAATCCCAGAACAAAATCTGAGGAAAACAAACACAAAAACAAATATAAAAAATGAAAATGAGCGTATAGTCCAATCAAAGAACACAACCCATTGACGGCATTAAATGTAACCGTTGTAGTAGATGGGTATACAATACATGTCAGTATGGAGAGTATTTAAGCACAGTTTCAGAGAACCATTTCACTGAACTTTCTGTACAGGCGTGAAAAGGAAAAATATTAATGGAAACTCGCCATTTTCTATGAAATTAAAATGGGAAAAAAAGATCAGAAATTAAAAAAAAAAGAAACTGTGTTGTGAACTAGTGGGTTGGTAATGGATTTTTATTTGACCCGATGTTCGGGTTTTTTAAGGACTATTTTGTATTTGGATAATATTAATAATTAATTCATTTGTTAATTTTTTTTTTGTTAATATATATTATATAATATTCCAAACATTTCGTGTGAGTTGTTGCTTCAAAAAATATGATTTTATGTACTTTATTTAACTTTTAGATTACCCAAAAAAGAAAAAAACCTATAGTTTTTTTATCAAGTGACATGAGTCTTAAGTTATGTAATAACTAATCAATCTCATCTTTTCAATGATTCATGCAATTTTTTTGGCTTTCTATAATTATGCATGTAATTATATTTGTTAAATATTTCATTCCTTCTTTTTATGTGAGACCGTGCATCTGTAGTCGCACTTAACGATTCATGTGTTCACATATGAGTCAAAGTTTTTGTAAGTTTTTTAATGATCCATGTGTTCACACCTTACTCAATTCGTTCCAGAAGAAAATAAGTCTTTATTTACTGTTGAGGTGTTACAAACTTAACGTGATCACATATTCTGTACATGAACTTAAGTCATATTTGTCTAGAGTTATTCATAACATGATTCATCTCAATGCTATGTGAATGGTTTTTTAATTACTCTGGAGAAAATATATTTTTTAGATGTCTAACTTTGTCCCTTTAATCATTTAACTTCAAGAAAGCGTTCATCTTTTAGTTAGATAAATTGCAACAATAGCCAGTATAGAATTTAAATTCTAAAATTTTTAAATTACATGACTAAATAAAAAAATTGATATATCGAGGATAAAAATCCCAAAAAGAGAATGTTAGAAGACCAAACCATTCTTTTTTCTAATTTTTATAACTAAACGATATGTTTATATGAATTGCGGAGTTTTGTAAGTTTTTATTTATGTTAAAAGGAACATTTGGTTAATGGGTGTGTGTATAATATTACCATAAGATTATTTATCTTAAATTTCAAGATTAAATCTCAAAACGAGTTGTTAAAAACAAATGGGCCAGACAAAGTGTTGAGTAACATTAGTAGATTTCAATTTTCTAACATATTACAATTGAGGATCTCATGATTTGCATCCTTAATATTTATTACTATGTCTAGCCCAAGTTTTAGTAGGCCCTAGTAATTCTAGATTCCATTGTTTTAGACTTGAAGATCTATTTAAACACAAAAAATCATGTGAGACGGTTTCACGGATAGTTTTTGTGAGACGGATCCTTATTACCCATGAATTGAACTCATATCCACAAATTTCCATATGAATTGTTGAATGTGGGTTATGGATTGACCCGTCTCACGAAAAAAGATCCGTAAGATGGTCTCATACAAAACAACTCCTATTTAAAAGGTGTCATTTATTGACCTCAATATGATTACTTTACAATTAGTAAATAATTAATGAAATCCACATAATATAAGACACTCTACCTTTTATTAAGAAATTGCCTATCCACTACGTTTTTCTTGGTGGTTGAGTTTTGAATAGTGCTTGTGTGTTGTCCCTCTCAAATAGTATATATGGTTTTATACTCTTCCAGCCATATAGAAGCTAACTGATTTTTATTTTATTTGTTTTCATAAATTTATTTATTTTAATTTCTTCTTTATTTTTTATATGTCCGAAGAAGATTTTGTATAATATATAAATGAGATGATTTATACAATCTCCTTCATTGCAATAATTAATATAAGAAGAGCATTATTTGAAAAATAGTGTATCATGATTAGAGTTGTTAAAACGGGTTAGGTCTGTTGGGTCGGTCTGTCCCGACATAACAACGGTAGGTTGGTTGAGTTATTAGTGGCCCGCAAGAAGGAGGTCTTATGGGTTTGGTTTTCAGTGGGTCGGAATTTTAGTGGTTAGCCGTCTTTTTCTTATGTTTTGTTTTTGTTTTTGTTTTTTTTTCAAAATATTGGTGCAAAAATTCCTACCTAGTGTATAAACATTGATATGAGTAATTTATTAATACGATTCAAGAAAATTTAATGAAATAGTTACTTTTTGAAGTTTGTTTTCTGATATTATATTTTATTGAATACATGCATGTCTAATGTATATATATGAGCATACATACTTATTTTTTCAAAAGTAAGAAATGAAAATTCTGGTATTTTTGGTTCTTTAACATGTGGCTAACAAATTGGGTTGTATTAGGTTGAGATTGACAATCATCAAATTGTATGTGCACTTGGTACACGCAAGATCTAAATTTTTGGTGATTTATGTATATATTCACTTGTTTATTTAATTATATAATTGATTTTGACTTTTTTTTTTTAATTTGGCTATCAACAATAACAGACTAATTAAATGACATGTTTATTTGACATCCAACTATATATATATATATATATATATATATATATGAATAAATTCCTAAAATCATAGAAAAAAAAGTATATAAATAAAAGACTTCAATTTTTAAGAAGTCAAACACAAAGACTTTAAAAACTTCTTTTACCCTTATTTATCATGATTCATTCACCTACAATTATATCATGTTAAAGTGCACTTCTATCTATGTAAGAGTTCATAAGATAAATAGTAGATATGTTATACTCAATTAAAATATGATTATATATATATATATATATATCTAGAGTAAGTTAGAAAACAACTATAAACAATGACTAAGACGTATATATTTTTTACTATGTATCAATAAAAAAAACAACATTATTATTGTTTTTCTAATCAAGTAAATAATTAATTTAATAGAATAGTACAAGCTTAGACTTTTTTTTTTTTTTTTTGCCACGTGATCTTTACAAATTAATCGCACTTCTTGGGCTGCAGCTTTAGTAGTTAGAAATTTGACTTGTTCATACTGTCTTTCCATCTCAAATTCTTCATGTTCAGATTTATTCACATATGTTGCTATCGATCATAGTTAATTGTAACAATTAAGAAATGTTTTATCTTTGTTTTTGTTTGGTTTCTTTACCCATAACAACTTTTCTTGATTTCAATTCAAAGCTACAATAATTTATATAAAACGGTCTCAATTGAAATGGAACTCCATTATCTACGTACAAATCAACTTAATGATAAGCTTAATTATATATGTGTGGAATGTTGATTGTGTATCAACTCCATTAAACAAGAGAACTAGTATGATGGATTTTTTTGCTGTATTTAAAAAAATAAAATCGTACAAATATTTACTATTTATCTCACAATATTTATATAGAAATAAATGATAAATAACACTACAACACATAAAATCCCAAAATGTTTATTAGACAACCTTAATGGAACCATTATGTCGATCATAAAGCATATATGCTATGCATTAAACAACGTTAGACTAGGTTTTTATATAATAGATGTAGCTATATATATATATATATATATAAAAGATAATTTCACCAACTAGGAAGTGCTTAGTTTTTATTACACATCACATCATTTTAATTATCTCAAAAAAAAAAATACTTATCTACATTTCCTTCTAATCATTAATGACGTTTTGTCTGGATTGAACTACCAAATGTGATTGAAGATCCACACTGCAAATATAGATCGTTTTACCTTATATATATTTGACGGTGAAAAATAAAATATTCGCAAAAACTTGCGTGAGACGGCCGATCTCACGAATAGTTTTGTGAGACAAATCATTTTTATACACTAACTTAACCAATTTCCACAAATTTATATACGGATTGTGAATTATGGGTGTGGATTGACATTCTCACAGAAAAAGATCCGTGAGACGGTCTTACATGAAACTTACTGAAAAGTATTTTATATATGTATATATATTAATATATTTCTTATATTTCAAAAGGGACAATATTAATTCTCATAAAGGAGGTGAGCTAAATAATACGAAGGAATGACATATTATTACATTCTATGTGAAAACATTTTTATAAATTAATGTTTAAATTATATATATCACAAAAATTTGTGTGAGACAGTCTCACGGATAATTTCCTTGAGGCTGATCCTATTTATCCATTAACCCAACCCACTTCGCATGTAATGTGTGAAATATGAGTTATGAGTGATTTGTCTCACATAAAATAACTCGTGAAACGGTCTCACATGAGATTTGTTGTGTGTTTATGTATATATATAATTATAATTAAATATAAAAAGTAAATTTTAAAATTAAAGGGTCAACATATCCCTATCTACCAATTAACAAAAGTATGGACGTACGATAAAAACAAATTGCATGGTTATATACATTATTAATTAAACCATGCACGATATGTATTAATATATCACGAAATTATAATATATAATTTTGTAACAGTTTGAAGTTAGGACAGATAAGAAAATGCAGCAATAAGACATAATTTGGTGGCTAAATTGGACACATCTCTTAACAATTAATGTACAAATTTTGTCCCTCTAATTTTTTAGAGGGAAACAAACAAAGCCCATTTTCCTATAGCTTTACATTAACAAATATAGTGAAGTGTGTGCCACTTATGCCTCGTAATGAATAAGACATTAGTAATAAATCAAACCTTACAGTGATAGTTGCAATTAAAATTGGGTCATGTAATTAATTTTGTTGCTACTCATGGTTAATAATCAAGGTAGGAATTGGTAGACAAAAGTTAAGTACACTAATTATATTTGATAATTTATGTAGAATGAGTGCAAGTCTTTCAATGTAAACTTTTGACAAGTTGTTACTAATTAAGTGATTTCTTATTTGCTATATATATACACACACATATATGTAAACAAATTGAACTTACAAGAAGGGTTGTGACTGTCTAAAAAAATCTTAATTTAATGCTTGAATTTAGTGAAAAATATAGGATTAATCCAAAAATAGTGCAATCCTAAAAATACAACATTCCCTTTGAAGTTGAAGGAAATATATGATAATTGGATAATTTAATGTTAAAATTAGTTAAATGGGCATTAATTTGACACATGCGTTGAAAATGTTATATTAGTGAAATGAAACATCAAATAAGATTAATTAGTACATTATAGTAGAGAGAGTTCAATTTGAACTATAATTGCAAATAAGATATAAATAATTTATCATTAACATCAGAGTCGACATTGTAGGTCGACTTCAACTCCAAACAAATACAAATAGTATCAATTGAAAGAATCGATTTGAACCTTAACCACAAATAGATGGTGACAGTACTAATCCAAACCACTACATTTTGTGGCCAACAATTTGGTCTTGAAGTCAAAAACATTGGTCTTATGCAGATGACTTGTTACCATATAAATCCCAAGAAATTTATGAAAACCATTGCTAGATTTGAATGCATGAGTTTGGACATGTAGAAAATATGTGCAATAGGACAAATTTTTTAGAACACATTAGTTTCTTATGTTTGGATAAACCCTAAAATAAACCTATTTTAATCTCAACTTCCCATAAAAAAACCAATGACAGACAAAAATCCCATTTTTCTAGCATTGTCAAAACTAAAATTTTATGCAGCAAAGCTGGCTGTTTATGCCTTGGACTGAATTCCACTACTACCTAGAAAGATAATAATATTTTTCTAATATTTTACCTAATATTTTTTGTCTATTGCAACTTGTAATTACATCAAAATTATTAAATAAATCGATTGGTGGTTTATGATCTTAGTCAACTTTGATGTTTTTTTAATTACTGAACTGGAATCTAATTAATCCTTACCAAAAGTCTTGGGGAAGAGAAGACATTTTCAGTCAGATCATGATTAGACAAAGAGATTTGATTTTGATCAGAAGAACTTAATTAATATAAAATATAACTTAAAAAAGAAGAGAAAAAGAAATTAAAGCAATATTATTGATCCCCTTTATCCTTTTTTATTTATTTATTACACTTTTACTTTCTTTTGAGTATACAAGTTAATTATTTAAAGAGCTTATTATAAGTTTTTAAGAGATTCTTGTGAAATTCATAAACTATTAAAATGTGTGATGTTAATTATGGGTTTTTTTTTTATTATATAAGGACTTTTACATGCAATTAATCTGATGAACAAAATTAAACAATAGAGTCAGTCTCCTGTGCAACTGGTGTACATACAATTCGGGTTGGGTCCGGGTCGACCCGGATCCACGCACTTTCTTTTCTTTTCTTTTTTTTTAAATTTATTTTTTTTTCTTCAGACTGTTATCTTAATGTTATATGGGTGTGACATTTATGTTATATAAGTGTGACCTTTATGTATAAATGTAATGACCTTCATATACTCTAACTTAGAAAAAAAAATTAGCAAAATTTGTACATATTTACCTTTATGTAATATTAGTTGCACTTATGTTCATCCTAAAAATGCGCTTAATTTTGAAAATTTTCATTTTTTTGAAAATTATGGATCATAAAGGTCATAATATTTGTACATAAAGGTTACAACAATACAATATAAAGGTCTCAATTTGAAGCGAAAAAACTTGAAAATATTCATTTTTTTAAGTTACTGAACATAAAGGTCATAACATTTATATATAAAGGTTAGTCACACTTATATAACATAAAAGTCACATCCTTACAACATAAAGGTAACAACTTGAAGAGAAAAAAAAGAAGGGAAAACTCAGGTGCACTGATTCGGGTCGGATCGCCCCAATTGCACCAATCCAAATTCGTGCACCTGGTGCACAGGAGCATTTGCGTATACAATATTATTGACGTATTTCAAGAACTTTTTTTTAGATGACATGTTTACTTCTATTAATTAAACTGTTTAAAGGGACTTAAAAATTGTTAATTTCTTTTAGCATGTAAATCATGATTTCCTAGAGGTTGGGAAATGTCATCAAACACTTTATAATATTTCAAAAGCCCATATATGTATACATATAAAATCTTAATTAAAACTATTAAAATTATAATAAAATTAATTATTGAACACTACCATCATGAATTATTTAAAAATTTATAAAATCCAATAAAGTATGGGAAAAAATATATTACGAATCATGAATGGTTGGTCACGTGCCAGACCAAGCATGCATGGACACTATGATAACACATGAATTAATTTGTTGTTCCAAAGAATGTGGGAATTTGGGAAAGCACACATATATTACAATTGTTAGCAAATACATGTGAATATTATATATACACTCACACATACTATAAATACACAAATAAAGATAAGTTTTATGGGGTGGTGGGTGGGGTGGGGTGGGGTGGGGGTGTCACGTGACTAAAGGTGCAATCTTGTTTAGAAGATTTTGACAAAGTGAAAAGGTTGAGCAAAGAATCAAAAGTTGGTAGATATTAGTCCATATCTTAGTTCAGAGTACACTTCTTTGTTGGATACAATGTTAATTTTCATTTGTAACTTTAGTAGCTGAGTTTTTATTGATTCCAAAACTCTCTCTCTCTCTTGATTCGAAATCTCTCTCTCTCTCTCTCTCTCTCTCTCTCAATTTGATGAAACAATAAAATGGAAAATGATATAATTGTTTTAACACAAAAAAAAATCAGGTGCAACTGTCGCACCGTGCAACAAGGATACTTAGGAAAAAAAACATACTTATAACAGTAATATACATATTTAAACTCATGTTTATACCTGAAAAAATTATTAATTAATAAAACACATATTTATTGTTGGAAAAAATAATATTTTAACCTGTGAAAGACACATATGAGTACCGACCTATGTGAGATTGTCCTATAAGCTATCCAAGTCTTATATTAAATATACGATACAACGTCAAATTATGGCATAGAAGGTGTGTAAATTGTAATTGGTTCCAAATTAATCAATGTTGCTTTCAAAGGTTTTAATTTAAGAATGGAAACATATAGGAATCTTGGGCTTTTTTAGAAGAAAGAAATTGAGAATCAAAGTGAATAATTATTTTAATTCTTTTCTTATCAAAACATTTAGCAAACTGGTGGCTAAAATTTATATAGTTCGTCAACAAATTTTTACCATATAAGAAAAACAAACTCTTATGAATTAATGATATAAATGAAAATATCAGTAAAAATTATATATAAAAATAACAATTTTAAAGGTTAAAGGGGCGACTACATGAAGATAATTATATATGTACATTTATGAAAATACATTATTCACATTTTCTATTTAACTAACCCTACCAAATCACATCATATAATTAATAATAAAAGCAAAGTGGTGTAATTATATATGTTTGAATACACATCATGTGCAATAATACATTTTAACTATTAAATTGTTAACCCACCCTAAGTATTATAATTAGATCTACTTCACTTAATTTCAAAACCTAGAGTCTAAAAAATCAAAACATCAAAATAAATAATGTGAAAAAAAAATAAATTATAATGAGCTAATGATGGAGACTTGAAAACTAAACAAGATGACTCATGAATGGATCTACATTGAGTTGGGTCCCACCTTTTTGGATTGGAATTTGGACTTCAATCTGACCCCCCCAATTTCCAACATTATCGTACTCTCTATAATTTGTTCTATGTTTTTTTTTTTTTGTTGGAAATATATGTAGATTATAATATGCAATCCTAATGATAAGGATAATATTTCATAATTCATTATAAAAATAATTTAGTAGTATTTGGGGTGCTTCACTTAATTAAACTTTTCGTGTGAATGTGCATTAATTATCAGTTGATGCCAATATATACGAACATGATATGTGACATTGCGACTATTTATATAGTTGACAGTTAAAAACACTAGCCTAGATAATTGATCTGAAATCTGGTTAAAATAATAAATATGATGATATTTGACAAAATTTAAAAATAAATTTCAATGTATGGTTTTTATTTTACGATGTATAGATCTCTCGAAACCAGGTTTGATAGGTAGAAAAGTGAAATTTAATGTATAAGAGCTTTAATTAATTTGAACTTAACAAGTTTGATCTAAATAAAAACTTATTTGTTCAGATTCAATTGATAAGTTATTGAATAAATACAAATATAGCTTTAAAAATGTGTTTAGATTTATAATATTTAACTCCATTGGTTTCATGCTAAATATCATCCAAGTAATCTATATCTATCTATATATATATATATATAAAAGCAGAATATTCTGCAAAAAATAGCTACAATAAATGTCTTATTTATTAAATATTTCCATTTTAAGAAATCATTAATAACTTTTATTTTTAATTTATTAATAAACAAATAAGTAAATAGATAAATTTATCAATATATTTCTATATATTATGGAGGAAAAGTTTGAGATATTTACATAAATACTATTTTCTGAAAAAAAAAAGTGTCACATCAACAATATTTTTATTTTGCATTTTTTATTATTTAATCAAATTAATTTATAATATATATTGTATTAGTTTATTCATATTTTGTTAATACTAATTAAGTTATTTTTTATTGAATAATTTATTATACACCAACAATAGATAATGTGCAAACAATAATTTCAATAATAAATATTAATTTGTTTGGGGATAATTGTATCATATTTAATATAAATATAATTTATAAATAAGTGTAACACTATTAAAGATGTGTATATATATGTATATATAATGTATTTAGTGTAAAATTATATATCATTCTAAGTATTTTTTAAATTAATATTTGTGAGTCTCCCATCAACAAATTTTTTATTTTGCATTTTTTACTATATATTTAATCCATTAGATCTAATAATACAAATATTGTATTAATATATTCTCATTTTAACAATCTTAATTAAATTAATTTTTATTGAAGAATTTATTAAAAATCAACAATAGATATCCAAACAATAATTTCAATAATTATTATTAATTTGCATGGGGATAATTTATACCATAATAATATAAATTAATAAATAAATATAACACTACACTATTAAAGATGTGTGTATTTACATATATGTTTATATAATATGTATTTAGTCTAAATTATATGTCATCTTAAATATTTTTTAAATTATAAATATCTCATAATCAAATAAAATTTTAGTATTTTACTTTACACTTAGGACTTCGTATATTTTATATGAGAGCGCACATTTTGAATTTATATGGCTCACCTGATTATTTAAATTATATGTTTAGTTTCTAATTATATTGTCATCATCATGATCGTAGACTACTACTACATTTTGCTAGGCAGTTGCTGAATGAGCTGGATAACTTGCAAATCATCTTCTCTGAGGGTTGAAGTTGAACAGTGAGGAGCTATTCGTAAAAAGATTTGGGGACAATAATTTTCCAGTTGGTGGTGTTGCAAACCATCTCACCCGGTGTTGTTCTAGTCAAAGAAAGGTATGAATTCCCAAGAATGAATTTATTTTACAAAAGCATGTTGGGCCTGATGTAAATCGGTTTTAATTCGTGATCAAAAATTAAGTATATGGATTGGAAGATCAAAATGACTATGAAAAGGTTTGGGAATTTGACAAACTTGGAAAGTCAACAAGGGTAATTGGGTAATTTTCTTTAAAAATATTGTAGAAAGAGGTATTAAGTTATATTTGTGGTAGATTGGTATAATACTTTCATTATCTTCAATGGTAAAATTTTATGTTGTTATATCAAAAGTGGTATTTTGAGATATTCACTCTTAACTATAACGGCAAATTCGTAGTCAAATGAAAATAAAATGGGTTGTCTATTCAAAATAAATTTGATTTGTGAACAATTTTTTTTAGCACAAAAATTTACGTGAAACGGTCTCACGGAGTTTTTCGTGAGGTGAATCATTTTAACCTATGAATCAAACTCATTTCCACTAATTTATATATGAATTGTAAAATATAGGTCGTGGGTTGATCCGTCTCACATACAAAACTCATGAAACGATCTCACACATTATTTTTTTTTTTTAATATGTTCTATTCATAAACAGTCTTATATAAAAAAATTATTACGTCGTTTTGTGTTCACCTTTTTCTTTAGGCTACTACCGCAAGTGTACGATGTAGATTGCAGAACACGGTAAGCAAGGTCGATCCCACAGAGACTATTATCTAGGAATAATCGATTACCCAAATTCAACCCCTGATTTTATCTAGGCTATCAGATATCAAATAATTCAATTAGTTATACTAAAATAAAAACAAATAAATACACGAAGACAAACAGATATAACTGAGACAGGTTCTAGAACATGTTTTCATCTAATTCTCATCACGATATCACTTGATCAATCCATTTCAATGATTAACTATCATATATGAGCAATCACAAATATCAAATTAAAAGCTCTCTCGAGTCAATTTAACCGGTTGATTATTATGCTATCAGGAGTATCTCTACTCGATCTGATATAACACAACAACTCCCAAAAACACCTAGGATTGAAAATCTCATCACATATGTCATTCATCTCTCGATCTCATGCTGCATATATGTCATGTGTTTACTCTTCCGTAATTAAATCTCCTCTCTCGAATTTTGACTTAATTACTCAAACATGTTCAATTAGTGGCCACATAATCAAACAAGCAATCAAACCATAAACACATCAATAACATAAAGAATCAAGAAATTGAATTGAAATCAAAGATCCATCATATTCGAATCAAACTACTAACAAGCCCTAGAAACCCATAGAAAACTAGTCAGACATGAATATCAACAAACTCATAGACAAGATAGTAAATATCATATCAAACTAAAATAATCCAACAATAAAAGGAAAGATAAAGAAAAACTCTATATGAACGATAATCTCTCGATTTTTCGATCTTTGAAGCCTTCTTCTCCTCTCCGATGCTCTCAAAATATGTGTTTTCTCTCTATGAATGTTATTCATACCCTAATGATTGACCTTCTATCTCCCCTCCTCCTTTTTGGGACGAATTTGAGTATATATAGCATCTTGGAGGTCTCCTAGATGATTTAGAAGTGTGAGATACGTCAAAATTCGAGTTTGGGATGGAATAGGAGTCTCTCGGGCACGACCGTGCCCCAAGACACGATCACCCGTGCGCCAGTGCTAGTGTTTCTGTGCAGTGGGACACGACCGTGTCCCAAGACACGGTCGTGCGCTGGTGCACAGTTTAGAATTTGACTTTGACGTCTTCATGAGAGTTGTAGGTCTTGAAGTTAGCTTTCCAATGCCATAAATTTCAACTCAATAGCAATCTTTTAGAAAAAGTTATGATCAAAATACTAGAGCTCTATCACGACAAAGAACCGAACGCAAAACTTCCGTTTTTCCTTAATATTCTGCTTTCTTAGAGAACGAATTGGGAAAAGTGTTCAACATCAAAGTTGTAGATCTCTTCCTTAGCTTTCCAACAAAATTAAGATCTTCCAATTCGGACTTCTAGATCGTGAGATATATCATTTCTTCGACAACTGCACATGTGAGCTAAAACTTGCGATTTTTGCACTAAAAACACCAAACTAAACACAAAACCATCAAATGCAACTAATAAATCAAAAGTATCTAAATCACTATAGAAACGTACATAAACATGCTCAAATAAACAAATAAACATACGTAAAAATATAGTAAAAGCGACACTTACCATTTTGCAAACATTGTTTCTGGATTTTCATTAATATTTTATTTTGGTGTGACAATAAATTCTAGTATTTCACGAGAGATCAATCGATACATTAAACAAATAATAATTATCATAGTTTGATTATCATTAGTTGTCGGTGGGGACCACTGTTAGAATAGACCCTAATGTGGGCCCACCTGGATCTATGGCCCACCCTTTTAAATTCACCTCCGCGCCATAACATGAATTCTGTGGCCCGGCCCGTTTTTGATATTCGGATTTCGGGTTACCCGATAATTTTGTCCAACTTCACACTACTAAAAAACCAACACTTTCTCTATCCAAGAAAAATATTAATTGAGTAAATTATTATATAGAATTCGATGGTTAATTTTTCATGAATCGAAACTTATTATAAAATATTTAGTCTTGCATAAAATTATAATTTTATTTAATTTGTAATCTTAATCTATATTTTGTATATTCACAAATATATGTGTACAAAAACTCATGTGCAATCGTCGTACTTATTGTAGAAAAAAACATACTTTTGAATAATACATACTTGAAATATATGTAGAAAATATACTTATAGTTGAAAAACACATACTTATATCTCGTCAAAAGTGTGATGGTCTTACAAGAGACCAATATTGTGAACTTTCTTTTTTTTTTTTGCAATTTTAAGCAACACTAGAAATATACCCGTACGAAGCACGATTTGTAATATACGATTGATTAGTTTTAAAATTTCTAATACTATAATGTAATAATATTATCTTAACCTAAATTATATATTAATAAGAATTCAATTCTTTATAATTAGTGTCACATCTTAAATAATATTATAATTTTAAAATGCAAACTATAATATATAAATGTGTGTGTGTATATATATATATGTGTGTGTGTGTTTAACAATGAATTTTAAATTCTATATTTGAAATATGAGGTTGTTAAATAAACATCAATTTTGTATACGTACCCATTAATATTGTAAATTAAAATAAATGAATCAAATTTAGTACTGATAAACATTTATTGTAAACGATAATTGATATCTAAAAAATATGTTATTTCATAAAGATATGTTGTGCATGTTACAGATTAATATTGATATAAGTATCATGATTAATATATTATTATATTTGTTAATTCCTACTTATTAACAAATGTGGTGTTAGTAAATAATTCATTTGCATTCACAATTATAGATATCTTTAGAAAAAGATATAAATCTCATCCAATAACCAAAAGATCTTGATACGTATAATAACATAGCTAGTTTGTATTGACAAATATATCAAACAACTATACCAAAATGTTTTTCATTGTTATTAATTTCTCAAACAATCTAAGACATTTTATTTTAAAAATCATTTTTTTAATTTCCTAATCTATAGCTTCATTAGTCATTTATCTATGTGTTTGTAATCTTGTTAAATACAATTTCGCACCAAAATGTAAATATAAAATTTTTATTTTTCATAAACTAAAAAAAATTTAAAATAAAAAAACAATTAATTTAAGGACTATAATTTATATGAAATAGAGAAAAAATATATAATATATTTCATAACCTACCTACCTATAGGTATAACCTAACCTAGTGGACCCCACAACCATTAAAAGTATACATCTTTTTATTTTTGATTTATTTAATTTTTTATAATTACTTGATCTTTCCATTTATAGTAGGTTAATAACAGTGAGGAGCTGTTCGTAAAAAGATTTGGGAGCAATAATTTTCCAGCTGGTGGTGTTGCAAACCATCTCACCCGGTGCTGTTCTGGTCAAAGAAAGGTATGAATTCCCAATAATTAATTTATTTTACAAAAGCATGTTGGGCTTGATGTAAATCGGTTTTAATTCGTGATCAAAAATTAAGTATATGGATTGGAAGATCAAAATGACTATGAAAAGGTTTGGGAATTTTACAAACTTGGAAAGATTAATTTTACAAACTACTTGATCTTTCCATTCATAATAGGTTAATTTGAGAGGAAAAATTAATTATTGTTATTTTTATTGAAAATCTTCTTTATATATATATATATATATATATATATATATATAGATATAGATGAGACAATTTTCGAATATGGTCGTGTTCAAGGTTGTATCCTTTCATTTTTATGATCTTGAGTTTTTATTTTTTTTCAACTCTAACATTTTTTATAACAGTTTATTCTCCATTGTAACTTTACACTTTTACACAATTACGTTCGAAAACTATCAATAGGTTAAAATTATAGAAATATAAAAATTTGTGTTATATTTGCTAACGTCCAAAAAAATTAGTTAAAATTGCAAATTAAGTAAAGTTCGTGATTTTTCACCCATTAACCCAATTTTATATTGAGATTTGTATCTACATTTTTGTATTTTGCTTTTGAAATTGAGTGATATAATGTAAACTACAATTATATCTCTACTAGTATAGGACCCATGAAATACACGGGATTATAAAAATTAAATTAAATTTAGTAATTTTAGAAAGAAAATTAATTATTAATTATATAAGAAAATATATTAATGTTGCATTAGTTTTCTAATATGAATGATATCTAACTATAAACTGTAAAAGAACATGGTTATTTTTTTCTCTATTATTTAGAATTTTTTTAATATTTTTGTATCCATTATTCAAACCCTCAAATTTTATTTTTATGAATTGATACAAAAATTAAATTCAAATATTTTCAAATAAATTTCATATATTATTTTAAAACACATATTCGAAAAACATATATAATCTATATATATAATAAGAGAGTTGCAACTCTCAAGAAGTTGACATCTAAGCACTTTCAAGCTTCTCTTCTACTGCCAAGTGTCATGTCTTAAATTTAATTTTAATTTTTTAATAAAAATCTCAATCTATTCCCAAAGATGCAAAGAGTCTCTCCATCATCCCTCTTAATCTCTCCATCTCCCCATATCTCTAAAGAATCCAAACATTCTCTCCATTATCTCTCTCAACCTCTTTATCTCTCCAATTGTAATGAAAAAAGGTCCAACTTCTTCTCTTTCATGATCAACATGTAGCCCGTTTTTGACAATAAACTCAGATTTGTCTAGCTTTCTCTACGCCATTACCATTGTCATTTGTGGCTTTTGCTGGCAAAAAAACTTCCGGACCATAATGCTTGATCATTTTTTGCACCAAAAACATAATGTAAGAAATATATTATAGTTTTTTTGATACTAATCATTTATATATTACCTATGTTTTGTTATATCGAACAGGGGAAGCCACTAGCTCTTCCAAGTAAGTATTCAGAGACACTTTGAATTCTGCTTCTAATGCTTACGTTGACATTCAATATCTTATTCTCATAGTAGTCATTAAGACTTGATGTATTTGCAAGTTATGACTTAATTAATTCATGGAGCTCCAACATCATATCTTCTTCATTATTTGTCTTTGCATATGTAGAACAAGTTGGAAGAGGAGAAAGAAAGGGAGATAAGAGATGAGTAGAAGCTTATCGACCCTGGAATTTGAGAAGGTCAAACGGTTTTATGGATTTAGTGTTTGTTTTCGATGAAGAAACTAAAAATTCAAACGTGTGTTCAACAGTTCCAAGGCTGCAAAAATAGGGCAAGATGGCTAGTTTTAATAATTAGTTAGTTTGAAACGTATTAATAATTTCTTTTCAATTAACTCACATTTATTTTATTTTTCCGTTATTTATTGATTTATATTTATTCTAAACTTTTTAAATTAACAAATTTCAAATATATTAATTATTTTCATAGTATGTGATACTTTAATAAATTTAGTTAATTTTTTATATTATTTACTAATGTATATTATCAATATTAATCTTGATAGCATTTAATAGAAACATTAATTAGGTTTTACATCGATTTAATTTGCAAGAAGAAAAATTAAAATGAGAAAATTTATGGGATTGACAAGTGTCCTTTATGGTTATTCATTTACTGTATATACTAGTATAAAACCCGTGAAATACACGAGATTACAAAAAATAAATTAAATATAGTAATTTTATAAAGAAAATTAATTATTAATTATATAAGAAAATATATTAATGTTGCATTAGTTTTCTAATGTGAATGATATCTAACTATAATTCTAAAAGAACATGGTTATTTTTTCTCTATTATTTAGAAAATATAAATATTTTTGTATCCATTATTCAAACCCTCAATTTTTTTTTAATGAATTGATACAAAAATTAAATTCAAATATTTTTAAATAAATTTCATATATTATTTCAAACACATATTTGAAAAAATTATATAATTTTAATAATTAATTAGTTTGAAACATCTGAATAATTTCTTTTCAATCAACCCACATTTATTTTATTTTTTCATTATTTATTGATTTATATTTTATTCTAAACTTTTTAAATTAACAAAATTTGAAATTTATAAATCATTTTTGTAGTATGTGTTACTTTAACAAATTTAATTAAAATTTTATATTATTTACTAATGTATATTATCAATATTAATCTTGATAGCATTTAATAGCAACATTAATTAGGTTTTAAATAGATTTAATTTGTAAAAAGATAAATTAAAATGAGAAAATTTGTGGGATTGACAAGTGTCCTTTATGGTTATTCCTTTAGTATATATAAAGATATATAAAGATTACTTTCATTAAAAGATGTATATTGTTCAAAATTTTAGTTTATTATACTAGCCTCTTAAATTATTAATTTCCTAAACATATGCAATTTTAGTTTCCCCTCATAGTTTTTAAGTCCAACCCTAACCAATTAGCAAATTTATTTAACAAAAAAAACGTACTAATCGGTTACATTTGTAAATTAGGTGGCAAATAAATCCTTAAAACCACTTACTAAAAAGTGGTCAAAATCGATGACCAATTAATCAATTTGTAAATACTCAAATTAATAATATTCCAATTCAAAAAAAAAAAAAAGGACTCAAATCGACGATGCTCATTTTGACCCATAAAAAATATTCTATAAACATAATTTATATAGTCTCTCAAATTTAATGTGAAATTAGCACTCTTAATATCTATCAATAACACACCATACAATGCTCCATATATCTTAATAAAAATGTTTGCAAAATTTATATGAGATAAGATCTTAGGTGGTGTGGAGTTCTTTTTATAATTTTATGGAGTTCCGATTGAACCGTATTGAATCATGAGTTGATTAACTTTATTAACTCATATAAACTTCATATCATATTGGAAATAATCTAGGACAACTAGAAGATAAATATCAAATTTTGCAACTTAAAATCAGCACCACAACAAATAAATAACAAATCTAATTTTATCATGATATATATCATATGAATTATTTCAATAAGCACAAAAAATTGATTATTGTTTTTTCACACATACATATTCCGTGGATTATGATAATATCAATATCCGTAGAATAGAATTCGCGATACATGAAATGTTGAAATATTGATAGAATCCGTAAATTATCGACGGAATAGAATTCACGATAAATAAAATATTAAAATATTGATAGGAATTATGGTAATATTATTATTGATAGAATAGAATTTGGAAATTGAAATATTTAAGAAAAACTTGGTCACTTTTTTTTAGAATAAGTTGAAGACAATTTGAACAAGAAAAATTGCTTTTAAAGAAAAAAACTTACTAGCATTTTACTCAATGAGGCAATGATAGACTAACCAAATATTTTATTGAATTAAATGATAAGTTAATTAATATTATTTGAAGAAATTAAATGAGAAGTTACAACCACAGTAACTTCACCTGCAGAAAAACCGACTCTCCAACAAAAAAACCTCAGAAAAATCCATAACTGAAACTTAAAAGCAAACCTGATTATTAGAAATTCATGGAAACTGAATTTGGATTTTGCTGACAAAGTCAAGTTCCTTTTTCCATGATTTAATTTTGAGCAATAAATTTAATGATAAACAGAAAAATCAAGAATGAGAATTGGTGAAAAAATGGAGTTTCTGTAAATGGAAATTACAGTGCTGGTTTTGTTTTTAAAGCGGATTTTCCAATGTTTCTCTCTCCTCCATTTTCCCTCTCATCACTCTCTTTAAACGTTGCCTCTTTTCTACTTTGCATATAAGTCACTCACAAGGCTACACCACATGGACAACAGCTGTGTGTAGTGTGTGTTTTGATGGGGTGGTGGGGCATTTTCTTTTGTCAGCACAAGAAAAATCCATTCTTTTTTATCCTCACTCAACTCTCACTCACTCCACTCTCTCTCTCTCTCACTGTCTCTCTCTCTCTCTCACACACACACACATTCTTTCCCGCTTCTTCTTGAATTTTCATTTGACCCAGTTTGTTCTTTCTCTCTTTCTCCTCTTGTGAGGGTGTGGTGCAAAGCAAATAGAGGAGGGATAGAGAGATAAACATATCTGTCTATACATAGGAGAGAGAGAGAGTGGGAGAGATGGGGGAGGGAGTTGAGGGCTCTGCAAAAGAAGTGGGAGAAGTGATGGATACTCCAGAGAGGAGCAAGAACAACCAGATCGCTGCATCTATTACCAAATTTGAGGTTTGATTTGGTTGCTTTTACTCAAAGTTTACTTTTTTATTGAGAATAACTGAAGTTAATGGTAATGGATTTTTTTGGGCTCCAGCATTTTCCTCAAATTTGCATTTTCATGG
Organism: Scutellaria baicalensis; assembly: GCA_005771605.1. NCBI lineage: Eukaryota > Viridiplantae > Streptophyta > Magnoliopsida > Lamiales > Lamiaceae > Scutellaria > Scutellaria baicalensis. The sequence continues at coordinate 18,007,285 of CM016729.1, read as the reverse complement.
TGGTGTTTGACTGCTTGAGATGATTTCAGAAGTGGGTTTTGAGTGATTTTTCTCTAAGTGTTGTGTAATGTGTTTTGACTTTTTTTGTTTTGTTTTTATTTTCTTTCTTTGAACTGCTCTTGGAGATGTGTTTTTTTCTCTCTGAATTATGCTTTTTTGTTGTTTTAATTTGGTGTTCTGGTATTAGGAGTCTTAGATTTGTGTTTTTTCTGATCTGTTGAGCAAAAGTTCTTTTCTAGCAAAATATTGGTCAGATTTTGAATTGTGATTTCTCTATCTTCCCCCCAAATTATCGGTGAAGTGTTTTCTTTGGCTGCTGTGTCAAAAAAAGGTGAGAAACATGGAGCAATTTGATGAATTATGCATTTTTAGGGTTTTCATACTCTCTCCATATCTCAATGCTTATTCAATTTCTTTTGCTATGCTTATTGCATAATGTGTGTGTGTGTGTGTGTGTTTGAATCTCTTTTTCTTGCTTTTTCAACCCTATGAAAATGAATTTTTGACTGTGAGTTACTTCAAGATTTGATGGATTTAGGTTTTTGACTTTTTTTTTTTTTTCCTTTTCTCTCTCTCCATTTTCTTTTGGCTAGTGAATTACTGAATCTGATGAAACTTAACAAGTTCCTCTGCTTGTTCTTATAGTCAAAGTGTGGATTGATCTTATTCTTTGGTCAATTGGAAAGGATCCTTGGATCAGTGTCTATTCCTTTGCTATGGTCTTGCTATTGTTAGTTGATCTGTTTAGATAATGCAAATTTATGGGTTCTTTTTTCCATCTTCAATCGATCATAGTATTAGTATGTCTGATTCATATCGAGATTGTTGTTCTCTAACAATAGTTTTTTCTCTTGCAGGACTCCCCCGTCTTCAACTTTCTCAACAATCTCTCCCCTATCAAGCCAGTTAAATCGACACACATCACTCAGACGATCAATCCTCTTAGCTTCGCGTCCCTTCCATCCGTTTTCACTTCGCCCCATGTCAGTTCTCTTAGGGAGTCTAGATTTATTCGAAGGTAATGCATCCACTTGTTCTTTATGGGGTTGGTATCCAATTGTATCAAATGTGATCAGACCTGTTTATACTGTTATTCCTTGTTTCAGGCATCAGCTTTCAGATCCATCGAAACCCGAATTTTCGTCTGATGATGGGACCAAATTTGATACAGATAAGATGGCAACAGATTCTGCTAAGCAATTGGATGAACAACAGGATAATGAAGTCGATGCTGAGACATCTTATGATTGCTCAAAATTTGTTGTTGATTTTCAAGATTGTGACACTCCTGATGCTAGCTTAAGATCTAGCAGTGGTCTTAAAGGCAAAGGTATGGCAGATTATGGTTGCAGTTCTTCAGCACTCGTTCCGTTTGTACATGAGGCGGCTGAGAGGGATTCGTTGGATCAAAATAAAGAAGCCACATCCTGTGATTGGGACAATGTGATATCTGATGCTTCTGAATTATTGGTTTTTGAATCGCCGGATTGTACGGATCCCTACAAGAAATCAGTTGACCCTAGGTCGAGTTTCTACTCGAACATTAATAATGACGTGCAACTCATGCACTCTCTTTGTTCTGGTGAGCAAGTTGTGGAGGGAAATGAACCAGAAAACTTGTGTACTCAGCCTGGAGAAGGAAACGAGATGAATAATGTTGAAACATGCGATATGATTGATGTTTCTTCGTCGTTGATCAATCCTGATGATAAAGTGGATTATGAGGTACAAATAGTTCCTAGCATATGATATGTTATTAACAAGCTTCTTTTTGCTAATATTTTGTCCATTATTATTGTAGAATCTTTCTGGTTTTTACCGTGGTATGAGAAGGCGCTGTCTTGTTTTTGAGATAGGGAGTGCTCGTAGAAAGCATTTGGATGAGGATTTGGGTCCCGATTCTTCTTTGTGGCAGCAATCTGAAGGCGAGACATCCTCCAATGGCCAGAAGTTGGTTCCAACGAAGGCAGGAAATGGACCTTCTCATCGTCTTTTACCTGGCATCGGTTTGCATTTAAATGCTCTTGCAACAACTCCTAAGGGCTACAAAATCGTCAATCACGATTCTTCATCATCTGGAAGATTAGTGATAGGACCAAGCTCAACAGTCGTTTTCCAAGCTTCAAATACCCGTCAAGAACTGCTAAACGATATTTTACCTATTGATTCATCAGATAGAGAAGTTGAAAACGTTGAAAACGCTGTTCTTCCTATGGAAGATGCTTGCCAGCCATCGGGATATATGGCTAATGAAGAGATCAACCCGAATAGCCCAAAGAAGAAGAGGTATACTTGTTTTTTTATCTTTATGAGTCTAGAAAGGTTTTGCTCGTTTCAGCTTATTACTGGAATCCGATTGTCAGGCGTAGAGCTGAACAAGCAGGGGAGGGTGAATCTTGTAAACGATGTAATTGCAAGAGATCAAAATGTCTAAAACTGTAAGTGTTCATGCATGGCTTATGATGCATGCGATGCATAATTTCTTGCTTGGTTGGATTGATATGGATTTCAAATGCTGGGATCCAAACACAACTCGGTGGTTTCACATGAACGACCCATTAACTGCTCGTTTTAACTTTCGAACACAGTTACTGTGAATGCTTTGCTGCTGGTGTGTACTGTGTCGAGCCTTGCGCGTGTATAGATTGCTTCAACAAACCCATCCATGAAGACACAGTCCTAGCTACGCGCAAACAAATTGAATCAAGAAATCCTCTTGCTTTTGCTCCCAAAGTGATCAGAGGAGCCGATTCTCCATCAGAAATCGGAGTAAGTAGCTGCCTTTTGGACGTATTTTTCGGCCACACATGATTGCAAGAACTCATGTGTTTCATCTACCTGTTTTTGCAGGATGACTCGAGCAAGACTCCTGCTTCTGCTCGTCATAAAAGAGGATGCAACTGCAAGAAATCGGGTTGTCTGAAGAAATATTGTGAATGCTATCAGGTTTCTTTTCTTCTCTCTATGGCATATGATTTTCTTAAGTTCTTCAGCTGATGAGGAAAATTTTCGAATCTTTGAAGGGCGGCGTTGGGTGCTCGATTAACTGCAGATGTGAAGGGTGTAAGAACGCGTTTGGTAGAAAGGATGGTGAGTACTTTTAAATCAAGCTTCGACTCAATTCAACCTATTCTAACATGGTGACAAAAATATCGAAAGCATTACTTGGTTGAGCAATTTTAAATTCTCGTTGCAATTCTGAATCATGATGTGGTGTGATAGGAACGGAAGCTGAAGCTGAAGACGAGGAAAGAGACTCGAACGAGAAGAGCATGCCGGACAGAAGCTTCCAGAAAACCACAATCGAAAATGACATGGAACAAAACACAGACTCCGTGCCTCCTGCAACACCTTTACGGGCTGGAAGGTAATCAATGCACTGCACTCGAGCTTGAACTCAATTATAGTGAATCTCACAGGCTATCAATGTAAAAAAAATACAAAAAGCTCGTTTCTAACTGCAAACACATTGCTATTTGATCTCACAGGCTATCAGCTCAGGTTCCATTTTCTTCAAAGAAAAAACCGCCAAGATCATCGTTTCCTGCCATTGCCTCCTCGTCTGGCTTCCATGCCAGGCAAGCATTCGGGAAGCCAAGCTTCTTTCCACCACCACCCAAGTTCGATAAACAGTTTGAAACTATTAGAGAAGAAGAGATGCCCGATTTTCTCCAAGGTGGATCTCCAGTTAGTGGTGTCAACTCTTCGTCTCCCAACCGGAAGAGAGTTTCTCCTCCACATGGCGTAGGAATGTCACCCGGTTTGAGAAGCAGTCGAAAGCTCATACTTCAATCTATTCCGTCGTTTCCTTCCCTCACTCAGAATCAGTGAGTCTCTCAATCAGGTGAGCTTTTCTTGCTATGTCAATTGTAGTTTTGTAAGATATATATATGATGGTTTAGTTGTAATCTGCTCCTACTGGTTGAGCTCTCTATGTTTAATATTCATGCTTGTAAAATAGTGATTTCTCTCTTTACTTAATAAAACTCCTTGTTTTATTCATTGTTATATATACATTTTTTATTTCAACAAATTTTCCTTCTCAATTCTTGATATATATTTTTTCAAATAATTAATTTATTTTTCTGTTGATGTGATTCAGTTTGTTTTGAGAGATTAATGGTTGGGAAAAGATTAAAATAAGCCACTAATGTTTATCCTTAGGTTCAAGTATCCCACTAAAGTATTTTTAGGTACAAAAATGCCACTAATGTTTACTTTTAAGCAAGGATGAAAATATCTATATCGCATGTCGTATCGCAACTTTGATTTTACGGATATATCGATATCGCAAAAAAATTGAAAACACAACGGAAATCTTATTAAAATTCTGGAAATTTAATATGAAATATTAGAGATTATTTTTACACTTCATTACACATATATTCTACTCAAAATCACATTAAAATATAATATATTTAAAACTAACATATAAATAATAAGCATTATAAATACTGTTTTTTGAATGAAAACTGATAATATATTATATAATACAAGATAAAATTACTAAATGCCAAAAGATTATAAAGTTAATATAAATATATTATCAAGAGTAGGACTTGGGTGTCCCCGGGGTACGGATCCTCCGTACCCCCAACCCGACCCGGATTATATATATATATATTTTTTTCTTTTTTTTCTCTCTCTATTTTTTCCATCTTCTTCCTCTTCTTCTTCTTCTTCTTCTTCTTCTTCTTCTCCTCCTTCTCATCTGATCCTCTTCTTCTCCTCCTCATCCAATCCTCTTCTTCTTCTTCTTCTTCTCCTCATCCGATTGTCTTCTTCTTCTTCTTCTTCTCCTCCTCCTCATCCGATCCTCTTCCTCCTCTTCTTCTTCTTCCTCCTCTTCTTCTGCTCCTCCTCTAATTTTGCAGAGGATAATTAATTGTATGGATTTGCTCTAGGGTTTCTTTGCACAATGTTTATGTGATAATAATTCATATGAATTCTGCAATTTGCAGAAAAAAAAAAAAGAGGAAGAATATGATATAAATCGCCTTTTTATTGTTTAGAAATATTAAACTCACCATACAGTAATGTAATACCTATAGAGTACACATGTGATACCTATAGAACAAAAATTCAAACAAATAATTCATACCTTAATTGAGTTAGTTTGTAATACCTATAGAGTATACATGTGATACCTATAGAGTAAATATGTGATACCTACACAAAAGTAAAAACAAATAATTCTTACCTTTATTGAATGAACACATGATACCTTAAGAGTATACATGTAATACCTATAGAACAAAAAATAGAACAAAAAATCAAAACCTTAATTGAGTAAGTTTGTAATACCTATAGAGTATACATGTAATACCATAAAGTAAACACATAATACCTATCATTAAATCTCAAGAAATATAAGTGTAATACCTATAGGGTATATGCGTAATACCTATAGGGTATACATGTAATACCCATCACTAAATCATCAACTAGGTAATCAGGTGTGAGTGGACGCACACCATCTAAGTTAGGGGCGCGCGTGGGGGCGTGTGGGCACGCGTGGAGGCGGCCCATGCGCCGGGTCGGGTCGGCGATCCGTGCCCCCGGTGCACACAAGTTTTTGCCTATTATCAATACAAAAAATCAATAAGTTCAACTGAAGTTATAATTTCAAAGTAATAAAAGTCATAAATATTCAAAGTCATACAACCAGAATATGTAAATACATAAAATTTTACTAAAACTAATTATAACAATTAATTGTAAATACACAATTACAACATTACATTTTACATACCAGTGCTTCACTATAACATAATTAATTGTAAAATTATGATTTTATAATAAACTTCTATAAGTTAACTAAATGCTTCACCTAACATATACATAATTAGCACAATTAAACATAGCAATTTACAATATACCAACAAAATGCTATTTTTATCAACTAAAATGAAAAACAAAATAAAGAGATTAAATTTACATACCAATTCGTAGTTCTTGACAATTGAGTGATATATATATATATATATATATATATATATATATATATAGTGGTGCAAGTATTTCCTCTCCAATGTCAATGCCCTTTATCCAAAAAAATAAATAAATTAGATATATTAAAATAGTCATAATCTATAAAGTAAATAATTGAAATTAATTTAATCAAAAATGTTGGGAGAGAGTTAGTGATATCATACCTTGAATATTAAAATGTATGATAGAATGTTCACTTGCATTTATCCTCTTATATAGAGAAATATATAATGCAAAAAAAATTAGAAAAAAAAAGTAAATGAAGTAATAATTGGTTAAAGGAATGGAAATTTCAAAAAGCCACAAAATACACAATACAAAGTAAAAAAAAATCACATAGTTTAATTTTTTGAATCAAAATCGCTCATTTTGATATACATGCGATATTTCCCAATTTTATCCAATTTTGTACTACACTGAACCGATATCGAAATCGATATCGATATTTTGCGACATATCCGCGATACCCAGGAAAAAAAAACATTAACAGTTTAACACCTAATATTCGTATCGCAATATCCGTATCCGCGATATATCCACGATATATCCGTGATATTTCGCTATATTTTCATCCTTGCTTTTAAGTACATATGAGCCCCCAACTTAACATTTATTTATAATATAATATACCAATAATGTTTTAAATTTAAAATAACTTAAACACTTTAATTTATTTTCTTTTTTGACCTCATATTTTAACATATCTTAGAATCAAAAAACTATTCATGAAATATAAATATAGTAGATTATTATATATACGTATGAATACATATTATTATTGATAATAATTATCATTTACACTTTTGATGACTAAACTATTAAACAACTAAATTAATTAGATAACAATTTCACTATGATATTAGGATATTATTTTTTAATTTAAATACAATTTAAATCTCTACATTTAAATACAACATAAATATTAACTATTAATAATAACTAGTAGTATACCCGTGCGATGCACGGTTTGTAATATACGATTGATTAGTTTTAAAATTTCTAATATATAATATAATAATATTATCTTAACCTAAATTATATATTAATTAATTCTTTATCTTTAATGTGTCACATTTTAAAAAATATTATAATTTTAAAAAGCAAACAATAATATATATGTGTGTATATATATATATATCTATGTTTAACAATGAATTTTAAATTCTATATTTGAAATATGAAATTGTTAAATAAACACAAATTTTGTACACGTACCCATTAATAATATAAATTAAAATAAATTAAATCAAATTTAATATTAAGAAATATTTATTGAAAACGATAATTGATATCTAAAAAATATGTTATTTCATAAAGATATGTTGTGCATGTTACAGATTAATATATATATATATATATATATAAGTATGATGATTAATATATTTTTATATTTTTAATTCATACTTATTAACAAATGTGTTAGTAAATAATTCATTTGCATTCACAATTATACATTTCTTTAAAAATTTTGGTCTAGTCAATGCAAACAACTTAATTATTTCAAGTTAAAGAAAAAATATAAATCTCATCAAATAACAAAAAGATCTGGCGTAATTGCAAAAAAAATCACCATTTTAAAAAAATTTGCAAATTTAATTATCCCAACTTTTCAATAATTGCAAAAAAAATCACAACTTTTGTTCACTGTTGTAATTTTGACCACTTTTGTATTTTCCGACAACCGGAGTCCACGTGTCCGGCTAACATGCCACGTCACATGTCACATGGGATGCCACGTCATCTCCAAGCAAAAAATATTTAAAAATCAAATTGTAAAATAAAATCATCACATTTCCTAAAGTTGCAATTTAATCCAACCTTTTAAAAATTAGCAAAAAAAGTCACATATTTCATTTTCAATTTGAATTTATTCTTTGATGCTTTAATTATCATAGAAACATCACATAAACTATAATATCGTCTCTACTATATTAATTTAAATATTTTTTTTAATTTGAAGATAATTAAATCACAACTCACAATTACAACCTTTATTAGAAAAATTGCATCCTTGTTCTTTAAATTGTTGTGTATACGAGTATTACACTTTTAAAAAATATTAAACTAATACATATTATATTTGTATTGAGAAAAAAATTTCTTGTTATCATTTGATAAGAGAACCAAATTCATCAATTACTAAATATACACTAACAAATGATAAAAGAACAAGGATGCAATTTTTCTAATAAAAGGTTGTAATTGTGAGTTGTGATTTAATGATCTTCAAATTAAAAAAATATTTAAATTAATATAGTAGAGACGACGTTAGTTTATGTGATGTTTCTATGATAATTAAAGCATCAAAAAATAAATTCAAATTGAAAAATGAAGTATGTGGTTTTTTTTACTAATTTTTAAAAGGTTGAGATTAAATTGCAACTTTAGAAAGGTGGTGATTTTATTTTGCAATTTGATTTTTAAATATTTTTTGGTTGGAGATGATGTGGCATCCCATGTGGCATGTGATGTGGCATGTTAGCCGGACATGTGGACTCCGGTTGCCGGAAAATATGAAAGTGGTCAAAATTGCAACAGTGAACAAAGGTTGTGATTTGTTTTGCAATTATTGAAAAGTGGGGGATAAATTTGCAATTTTTAAAAAAGTGGTGATTTTTTTTGCAATTACGCCTAGATTTTTTGAGAAATTAATAACAATGAAAAATATTTTGGTATAATTGTTTGGTTTATTTGCCAATACAAGTGAGTTGAATATTGAACAAGCTACGTTATTTAAATTCATATCAAGATCTTTTGGCGTAATTGCAAAAAAAACCACCACTTTTTAAAAATTGCAAATTTATTCCCACTTTCCAATAATTGCAAAACAAATTACAACCTTTGTTCACTGTTGCAATTTTAACCACTTTCATATTTTCCGGCAACCGGAGTCCACATGTCCGGCTAACATGCCACATCACAGCCACATGGGATGCCACGTCATCTCCAACCAAAAAAGATTTAAAAATCAAATTGCAAAATAAAATCCACCTTTCTAAAGTTGCAATTTAATCTCAACCTTTTAAAAATTAGTAAAAAAAACCACATACTTTATTTTGCAATTTGAATTTATTCTTTGATGCTTTAATTATCATAGAAACATCACATAAACTAACGTCGTCTCTACTATATTAATTTAAATATTATTTTATTTGAAGATCATTAAATCACAACTCACAATTACAACCTTTTATTAGAAAAATTGCATCCTTGTTCTTTTATCATTTGTTAGTGTATATGTAGTAATTGATGAATTTGGTTCTCTTATCAAATGATAACAAGAAATTTTTTCTCAATACAAATATAATATGTAGTAGTTTAATATTTTTTAAAAGTGTAATACTCGTATACACAACAATTTAAAGAACAAGGATGCAATTTTTCTAATAAAAGGTTGTAATTGTGAGTTGTGATTTAATTATCTTTAAATTAAAAAAATATTTAAATTAATATAGTAGAGATGACATTATAGTTTATGTGATGTTTCTATGATAATTAAAGCATCAAAGAATAAATTCAAATTGAAAATGAAGTATGTGGCTTTTTTTTTCTAATTTTTAAAAGGTTGGGATTAAATTGCAATAGGAAATGTGATGATTTTATTTTGCAATTTGATTTTTAAATCTTTTTTGCTTGGAGATGACGTGACATCTCATGTGGCATGTGACATGGCATGTTAACCGGACATGTGGACTTCGGTTGCCGGAAAATACAAAAGTGGTCAAAATTGCAACAGTGAACAAAAGTTGTGATTTTTTTTTCAATTATTGAAAAGTTGGGATAAATTTGTAATTTTTTTAAAAGTTCTGATTTTTTTTTTTCAATTACGCCAAAAATCTAAGATTTTTTATTTTAAAAATTATTTTTTTAATTTCCTAATCTATAATTTAATTTAGTCATTTATCTTTGTATTTGTAACCTTGTTAAATACAATTTTGCACCAAAATGTAAATATAAGATCTATATTTTTCATAAACTAAAATAAAAAATAATTAATTCAAAGATTATAATTTATATGAAATAGAGAAAAAAGATAAAATATATTTCATAATCTACCTACCCATATGTATAGCCCAACCTAGTAGACCCCACAACCCTTAAAAATATAAATCTTGGTAATTTTTGATTTATTTAATTTATTGTAACTACTTTATTTCCATTTATAGTATGTTAATTTAGGAGGGAAAATTAGTTATTGCTATTTTTATTAAAGATCTTCTTATATATATATATATATATATATATATATGGATATAGATAACATGTATATTTGAATAATTATTTTTTCTAACACATACACATATAATAAGCTATTATATTTACGTTTTCATGAAATAGTTTTTTTTTATTCTAAGATATGTAAAAGGTTTGTTTCATGAAATTATGTAAATATAATAGCTTATTATATGTGTGTGATAATACAATTTGTTTATTAATAATAATTAATATTTAGGTTGCATTTAAATATAGAGATTTAAGATGTATCTAAATTTAAAAATAATATCCCTAATATCATAGTAAAATTGTTGTCTAATAAATTTAGTTGTTTAATAGTTTAGTCTTTATTTAAAAATAAAGAATTTAAGTTGTATTTTAAATTAAAAAAATACTATCCATAATATCATATTGAAATTATTATCTGATTTAGTTGTTTAATAGTTTAGTTTTTATTTATATATAGAGATTTAAGTTGTGTTTAAAATTTAAATAAAGATATAATATCTCTTATTATCAAATAAATTTAGTTGTTTAATAATTTAGTAGTGTAAATGATAATTATTATTAATAATAATACGTATTCATTTATTTATGTTTTCATAAAATAGTCGTTTATTCTAAAGTATGTTAAAATATGAGGTCAAAAAAGAAAATAAATTAAAGTGTTTAAGTTATTTCAAATTTAAAACATTATTGGTATACTATATTATAAATAAATGTTAAGTGTGGGTCATATGTACTAAAAAATTAACATTAGTGACATTTTTGTACCTAAAAATACTTCAATGTGATAATTGAACTTAAAAGTAAACATTAATGACTTATTTGAACCTTTTCCCTTAGGTTTCATTTGGATAGGTGGATTTGAGGAGGAATTTGAAATCCATGATAGCAAATCCACCGGTAGTGTTTGGATGAATGTGGATTTGAAATCCATGATTTTCATTTTGAGCTAATTTTGGAGTCATTTTGGTGGATTTCAATCCACTCAAACTTGAGAGGATTTGAAATTTACTTATTTCAAATCCTAGATTTCAAATCAATCTATCCAAACGGAGCCTTAATGGTTTTTTAGGGTTGAGTTGGGCTGGTGTTACGGGCCCAATACAAGGACTTATGTTGGAGTCTGTTTTATGGATCTGAGCCCAATTCGGCCCATCCCAATATTTTGTTGGGCTTTTTCTCTATTGAGCTTTTTGTTATTTTAAAAGCCCGCTAGTTAAATGATAAAAAGCCTAATTAGAGTTATAAATAATTATATTAGTTTAATGAAGTTTATCCCATATGAAATCAGTAAATTAGGGCCTGAAAAACAATAATTAATGGTAAAGAAAGATATTTTTTTACAAATATTAGGCCACATATTATCATCTAGAACAAACATTGAACCCATCTAATTATAAAATTTTAAGTATTATTGACATTTTATATTATAATAAAACCTAAGAAATTTGAGTGACACTTGTGTGCCTCAGGGCCATGGTGCTCCCAAATTAATCATCATATGATGTTAAATATATCTACAGGTATTATGTATATACTCTTCAGGTATTACATGAATACTCTTATATACATATGATACTTGTAGGGTATATTTATAACACCAAGAAACATAACACCTATAAAGCATGTATATAACACCTGAAGAGCATGTACATAATACCTAAATTCGTGCCACTATGTGCCTTAGGGGCATATAAGTTTTTGCCAAGAAATTTTGGTGTACATTTGGATACAAAACACTTGCACATGGGGATTAGTCCATACAAAGAGTTGTCAATGTAGAGTGGGCCTTGAGCTCTATATCATTTCCTTTTGGGATGTAGTTTTTACTTTATCATATTCACTATTTAATTTATTGACATTTATGAATATATAAATGGTCTTGTGTACATATATGAAGAATATTATATTTGATACAATTCACCAGTTGTAATATCTACTATTGGTAGAAAGGAACCACACAAACTTTGTTAAGGGAACATGAATGCAAATACTAGATATATAGGTGTCCAAAGCACAAACAAACAAAATCTCAATTTGAATGTTGAAGCAATTAGGGCCCAATATGTAGCCTTTTCTTCCCCTTTAAAATGGCTTTTCTTGATTTTGGGACACACAATTGCTTCTTTTCTTGTTAAATAAGGACACTACATTTTTGTCTGCTTGAAATTTATTAAGATGAGAATCTAGATGGGGATTGTCTAATTGATTAGATGATAAGATTTTGGATCACTTGATAATTAAATTGTTTGAATATTGTCTTCACTTCAAATTCTACATTGATGTTATTCGGTGTCAAATACCTGCACTTGTTAAGTTATCATTGCTACTATTTGATTTATGCGCTTTGCATAGCATCCCATGATACTTTTCACACACTAGATTACATTTTCGACGATAGATCGTATTAGGAGTACTTGTATTTATGTATATTTATATTGACCTATATCTAGTTTCTCTTGTTTGTCACATATATTGTAAGTGTATATAGCACTCCTCGTTAAGTTAAATAAATTATCATTTGACTATTATCATTTGACTTTTCTTCAACAGATCGATGATTAGGTCAGACAAGTCTAGCAAGACCTAGAAATATCAACCCAAGCAAACCTGTGTACCTTAATACAATTCGATCATCATTTTACACGGTCTGTCCGAACGATATCATATTCACCACTCCTCCGAAACTTGAGACTTACCTATTATTGAAGAGAGAGAGATTAGAATAATTAAAAGGGATGGTAGAAACGGGTGGAGAGCAACATCAAAAACCAATAAAGAGAAGTAATAGTTGTACTTTAGGACAAAGAATGGGAAGCTTTCTCTTCTTGTCCTTTTCCTAAGAACTAATTTAACATACCAATCTTCAACATACTCTTCTTCTATCACTATCATTCAACTTGTTGCTTAATCATTCTATTCGCAATTAATTCATTTTCTTTCTTTTTTTTTGTGCAATTAATTGCCATGCTTTATATTAGACTATTAGCCCGTTTATATCTTAAAGACCAGCCCCATTTATTTAGGATTAATTGTCATCAGTGATTAAGAAATTGGATAGCATTAAATCCATGATTAATAGCTCAAACCAACTAAAAAGCCACAACCCTATATAGTAGGGGCCTGCAATATGTGAGATTTGCTCCTTTTCCGTGTGGAATGTTTAGGGTTTATTTAAAAGATTGAACCCACCTAACCCTTTTTAATAAATACTTGTATGCTTTTTCTATAAATAAATTTCATTTTCAGCATTAATTAGTTTCATAATATCTTCTAAGAAAAATGTTTCATATAAAAAGTAATCTAAAAAATTGAAATTTTTTCTGCAGAGGATGATAACACTATTGAAAGAGTACTTCTAGCTAGCATATAATGCCTAATTTTAATTGGTTTAATCTATTTATAGTCTATTTCTAATAGTTATTTATTGACATAGAAGCAGATCTTTAAGGGTATTTGTAGTAGCTCACTAATTATTATTTATTTGAAACTTAAAAGAGCATTTTTGAATATGAGACAATGAACACATAAAATAGAAATCTAGAAGTGATTTTGAGTTATAATTATTTATATTCAAATTGTATAGTACTGTGATGGTGTGAATGTAATCTTGATTTGTTCATGTCTTATTATTTACACAGTTGAAGTGGGGTACAGTATGGTTACTTAAAGTAGGGTTTATATATGTTGTCCCTTTTGTCTTTATAAACAACAAATGATGAAATTGTTGCTTCTGCTAAACTAATCCCACAATAATCTTATCATTGATTACTCTCTCTCACCTCTCTCTCTCTCTCTCTCTCTCTCTCTCTCTCTCTCTCTCTCTCTCTCTCGTTTGGTAATATTTGTAATTACAAGTGGAAACATGGATACCATGTACCGACATGTGTAAAATGATGGTGTCACATAATCTCATTTGGTGATAATCATTATGGCTTTTTTGAAGATTGTCTTGCTTAATCATAACTCCCCACTTCTGTCCTAAAGGTTCCATGATTAAATTCATAAGAACATTTTTTTGTACAAAAACATATTTATCTATAAGTATATGATCTTGTATTGTAGATAATGAAACACGGTCAGATGATATATCAAACGGGACATAGAGTTTAGATCGCTTGTTATGTGTCTCAAATTAGTTCAAAATTTCAATATGATTCAAAGAACTCGATAAATTCAAAGAGTAAAATTGATAAGTTATCCTTCTCCGGTCCTTAATTGAAACTTATGCCCAAATTGCAGTTTATTAAAAAAAATACCAAAAATTAACACAAACATTAAAAAGAAGAAATTAAATGGACAGTGTATGACATTATTGATTGTACATCCATATATTATGTTCAAGTTTACAAATGAAAAATGTATTAAACTAAAAAGTTCGATTTAAATTTGAACATAAAAGATTAATATATGGTTAATATATATAAGAAGCAAAAGAATTAATTCCTTTTCCTTTCTTGCATGTGAGTGAACAACACATGACCTTTAGTGGTGTAAATCATTTCTTAGGATCACACTTAAATGTGAATCAAATTATACTAATGTGATCCAAGAAAAGATTAATGTGTGCAATAATTTAGTGTACTTGTCTAAAGAAAGTTTAATTATAAATTAATTGAATTTGATATATTAAAGATGGGACAAATGAGTATAAGTACCCGTTTACAACGATCTAACGAAATTCGCAACCCATAATTTATAAAATAAACTTGAATTGTTGATTGTAAAATTTATGTTTCATCAAATTATATTTTGTAAGATAAAATAAAATTTATGTTGTAAAAGATTTATTCACATGGAAAGTGGATCCTTGATAACAAATTATTTACAACCATGTGCAGAACCATAAATTGTACTGCTAATTTGTTGTGGCCAATTGGCCATCACTTAATTATTATCTGAACAATATATATATATATATATATATATATGTTTTTGCATGTCTTTATTAATTATTACTAGTATTGGCACCCACGCTATGCGCGGTATGTGATATTATAATGTTGTCAACTATTAATTATTTGATAATATAGTATAAATAATTTTAGTACATAGAAGACATTATAATATTTAATAACTAAGAGAATCTAAATTTACTTAAGATAATTCAATTAACAACAATATATCGATATTATACACAAGTATATTAAAAACAAAATTATTAGTCATGATCTTGAAATCAAAATAGGAAATTTTACCTGCAAGTTTGCAAGTTTTTTTTAAAAAACTTCTTTATACACAATATTTCTAGTTGAAACATTTTTTTTTTATCATATGTGCTACAAACAAATATCGTCAGTTACTTAAATTAAATATACTAAAAATATATATGAATTTAAAATCAAATTCAATTACTTAAATTAAATACGTGTGTTTGTGAGTATGTATATATAGAAACAATACACAATAAAATTAGAAATTTTACGTAAGAACTTGATGCAAGCACTGTCAATTATATATTTTCAACCTTTTATTTTAAAATAAATTGAATTATAAAAAAATTAATATCACTTAACATCGAATATGACAGATAATTATTCCGTTGTAAGTATCACATAAATTAATTGATATAACACGACATTAATCATTATAATTTAAGTCCAACACAAAATCGAAATGTAGTAGTAGTGATCATGATGATGACAATATAATAATTAGAAACTAAACATATAATTTAAATAATCACCTGAGCTATCTAAATTCAAAACGTGCACTCTCATATAAAAATATACGAAGTCCTAAGTGTAAAATAAAAGATGAAAATTTTATTTGATTATGAGATATTTATAATTTAAAAAATATTTAGAATGACATATAATTCAGACTATAGACGTATTATATATACATATGTGTATATGCACACATTTTAAATAATGTTATATTTATTTATTAATCTATATTAAATATGATATAAATTATACCCATGCAAATTAATATTTATTATTGAAATTATTGTTTGGATATTTATTGTTGGTATTTAAAAAATTATTCAATTCAAATTAATTTACTTAAGATCAGTAAAATGAGAATAAATTAATACAATATTTATATTATTAAATCAAAAGGATTAAATAGTAAAAAATGAAAAAATAAAAAAATTTGTTGACGGGATACTTACAAATATTAATTTAAACAATACTTAGGATGACATATAATTTCACACTAAATATATATTATACATAAACATATATGTATATACACACATCTTTAATAATATTACACTTATCTATTAATTACATTGATATTAAATATGATATGAAATTATCCCTAAACAAATTAATATTTAGAGTAAGCAAGTCTCATATGAAACGGATTGCACTCGGGTCGGATCCCGGTCAAGGGACCCGTTTCTCTTTCTCTTTTTTTTTTTTCGCTTATAGTTTTTTAATTGTTGCACCTATCAATAGGTTATGTTAGAACTACATTTACATTATGTTAAACATACATTTACGTTATGTTAAACCCACCTATCTACCCATATTTCATTATGTTAAACATACATTTTCTTTTTTGCCCTTGGTTTTTGAATTTTGGCATATACCACTACGTTATGTTAAAACTACCATCTGCCCAAATTGCATACCTTAAACTTAAAAATAAAAATAAAAAACTTAGGTTTGACACATGTATCATTACGTTATATTAGACATACATTTGTGTTATATTAAACCTACCCACATAAGACTAATATAACACAAATGTAGGTCTAACTATACATAAATATATGTCTATTGGAGCGAGTTTGGGTGGGCTTGAGCACGAGTATCAAGCGCGTACGGGCGCGTGAAACGAGAGTGGGAGTTTTTTTTTTTTGACATTTTGACCAGGTCAACCCTGATGTATGGATCAAGATTTATGTGTCCAACTCATATAAGTTTTTGCCTAATATTTATTATTGAAATTATTGTTTGAACAATATCTATTGTTGGTATATAAGAAATTATTCAATAAAAATTAACTTAATTAATATTAATAAAATAAGAATAAACTGATACAATATTTATTTTATAAATTGGATGGATTAAATAATAAAAATACAAAATAAAAAATTGTTGATGTGACACTTTTTGTTAAAAAAACGATATTTCTGTAAATATCTCCAACTTTTCCTCTATTATTATAGTATATAAATATATAGAAAATTTTATTCTTTATTTTTTATTTTGATTTTCTATACAATAAATATAAAATTAAATGTCTTAAATATTAATATATTTTTTATTTTTAATTAATAAATGTAACATAAAAGTTATTAATGATTTCTTAAAATGAAAATATTTAATAAATAAGACATTTATTGCAGTTATTTTTGATAGAATATTATGCTTTTATATATAGATTATTATTATTATTATTATTATTATTATTATTATTATTATTATTATTATTATTATTATTATTATTATTATTATTATTATTATTATTATTATTATTATTATTATTATTATTATTATTATTACTACTACTTTTATTACCGCGTATAAATTAATTATATAAAGAAAAGAAAATGAAAACTACAATTTCATGGGAACGGTCGAATTTTGGAGCCATTAATTCCTGCCCATCTTTTGTCCCCACAATTATTGCAAGGATAAATAAATATTAATATTACGATAAAAAGTTAATATATAGTTGGATCATCAATATTATAAATTCAATGTGTTTGACCATTATAAATTTGCATATAACATCTTTTATATATATGTTCCACAATATATGAACGGATTAATTAACAAACTCAAGACTTTATCGTATCGGTAAATTATATTGAAATTAGGCACAAAATGTCAAATTTCCCAATACTTTTTGTGTTTATTTGACCAAATTATCATAAGAGGAAATGGACAAAAATACCACAAAACCTATAAGTAATACATTTTTATACCATTTAATATAATATATTATCACTTTCTACCACTCAATATAACAAATTGTCACTTTCTACCACTTATTTGACTTGGTCTTACTTGAATAGTTACAATTATGAGGAAATGATGACTTTTTCTTACAACATATACGGATGTTTGCAAAAGTGGATTCTTTTTTTTTTTTTACTTCTTCATATGCATTATTAGATGAGATTCTTTATTTTTTGTTTTATTTGATATTAACTACATTCACGTGAAAACAGTAAAAGATTGAAAAAAATTTCACTTTGCAGTGTGATTTGATATTACATACATTCACGGGAAAACAGTAAAAAATTTCACCTTTTAAAGAGAATAGAGATGAAAGTGTAGATTCATTCCAAAAAAAAAAAAAATTGAAGAAGCAATCGTTGTCACAACCTTCCTCAAGAATCAAGTAAGTTTTTATAAATTATTTTATCTGTTTTAATATTTAGTTAGTGTAGAAAATTGTTAATGGTACAATTAAACTGTGGGATATTATTAATTTAGTTTAATAGAGGGTTTCATGAAAAAAAATTTTTGTTACTCGAAAATTAGTGTTGGACACATATATAATGTTAGTCGAACATTAGGATTAGTCTGCAAGTATATTTTTGGGTCCACGAACATTTTACTCGAACTTTAAAATATAGGTTACTCAAACTTTAAAATATGCGTTACTCGAACATTGAATTGGGTTACTCGAACATTTTATTAAGGTTACTCGAACATTTTATTAAGGTTAATCGAACATTTTATTAAGGTTACTTGAACATTGCATTAGGGTTACTCGAACTTTGCATAATGTTCAAGTAACCCACTGGAATTTTTGTAATTTTAAAATTTCCTAATTTTTTTTTTTACTTATATAGGTCAAATTGATTAGAAGAAGATGGCTTTCTCAGTAGTGGTGTGGTTTGGAGGTTATTGGGAAGGTTTACAATATGTAAACGGTTCTCAAACATTGATTCATCTTCAAACAATGACATATCTCGATTTATTGAACTTAGTTCACGGATTTGTTCTAGCCGACATGAATTGTTGGGGCTATTTGATTCATTATCTAGTTGAAATCGATGGAATATTGAAGAAGAAGAAAATTAAGGATGATTTACATTTGAAGCAGGCGTTTTCAACCGTTGATGAGGTTCTAGTTGTTTTTATTTCTTTGAAAAGCATGCAAGTTGGAGCATTAGGGGGATCCACATTTTCCGTTCATGAACAGTATAATGAAGGTCCTCAAAGTTTTTTTCCGTTCACAGACGAAGTGGAGCGTCAAAATTCCAATGTCAACATGGGAGAGAACTGGATTTCTTCAAATATTCCCTTAGGGCTACAAAATGACGAAGGATTTTATTCAAAATGGGGTGTTGGAGATGGGATAGAAGACACTTTTGTTGGAACGTCTTCAAATCAACAAAGGGAGCCTTGGGTGGCATCATCCAGACGAGTTGATGCTACTAATTTGAACAATTTGGACTTGAATGGACTCCCAACTGATGAATTAGAAGATGTTGAGGCACACGAAAATGGACCGCAGCAAGAAGAGCAAGATGATCGAGTCGGTATGTAAACATTTATGAACTTAGCATATTGTATTATTTGTGTTTATTGTGATTAACAATGTTGTGTGTTTTTGTTGTAGATCCAAACAATGAAGAAGATGGCTTTGCACTTGATGAAGATGTAGAGGCAATGTTGGATCAGGAGCAACGGGAGGCATATGAGCAATTTTGTGATGACATAATGAGAGCGGAATGGTATATTCCCGACATTCCATCATTCGATGAGTTACCTTCTTGTTCAGAGATTGATCGTGCTCCCCAAGGACTGCAAAAAGGTTCGACTTTTGGTAGTAAGACGGAACTAAAAAATGTTGTTGGGTTCTATCATCTGGAGAATCAGGTTGAATATCGTGTGGATCATTCGGACAAACACCGATGGTATGTGAAATGCAGCCAAAAAATTTGTCCATTCATACTCATTGCCTCTAAAAAACATGGTATTTGGAAAATCTCCAAAGTTGTCCTGCCCCACACTTGTTCATATGAGTTGAACGCCGGTGCTCCCCGTAGACTTCCATCCACTTTAATTGGAGATTACTTCATCGAGAGGCTCCGAAAAGACAAATCAGATGTTTCCACTAGAGACATAATTCGAGAAATGAGCCAACATTGCTTGAATTTGAACTACAGATTTGCATTAACTGTAAAACGTCACGCCATGCGAACTGCATACGGAGATCCGAAGAAGTCATTCAGCATGCTTCCTGCGTATTTACAGATCTTGAAAGAAACTAATCCGGAAACACATACTGCACTAGAGACGCATAAAGGAGGAAAATTCAAGTTCACATTTTTTGCATTAGGTGCATCCATTCGGGGATTTACTCAGTACTCGAGACCTGTGATTGTGGTTGACGGTTGTCATTTGAAGGGACAGTTCAAAGGAATTGGGTTCGTTGCTGTTACGAAAGATGGAAACGAGCAAATTTTTCCACTCGCTGTTGGGATAGGAAGTGTTGAGAATGATGAATCCTGGACATGGTTCTTTCGTAATGTTCGAGAAGCATTTGGGTGTCCAGATGACCTGTTGATTGTGTCTGATCAACACGCAAGCATCAGTAATGCCATTGAGAATGTATACCCCGAAGCAGCCCATGGACTTTGTTGTTTCCATCTTCAACAAAATTTAGCCAAGTATGGATCACATTTAGTCGGACTATTCCACAGGGCTGCTTATTGTTATAATGAATGTGATTTTGATAGGTATGTTTTCCTCCATTGTTTTTAAGCTACATTTTAATAAATAAGAGTACCAAGCTGCCGAGTAAAAAAGTTTATTATTTCTGCAGGTACATGAGTTTTGTCCACGACAGTGGAATTTTGGGAGAGATTGAAGCCTTAAAAAAGGCCAAAGCAACGAGGTGGTCTCGCGTCAAATGTCCTGTTGGACGATATAACTTCATGACATCAAATGCTGCCGAGGTTTGGAATTCTCGTCTCGTTTGGGCAAGAAAGTTACCCGTTTGTGCCTTCTTGGAAGCTGCTCGAAGGATTATCGAAAAATGGTTTGCTGATAGGCGGATAGGGGCTGAATAAAGAGAAGAAACTTTCACGAAATCGGCACACGACAAGTTAGCCGACCTCATGAGCAAAGGCCGACAAATGGAAATGGACAGACTTGGTCGAGGCAAATTCAAGATCACAGATGGGCGAAAACTATTTCTAGTTGATCTCAGCGGCCTCGTTTGCAGTTGTAAGGTTTTCCAGAGCGAGTTGATTCCATGCGCACACATGTGCGGCCATCAGGTTCTATGCACACCAACAATTTCTATCTTAAACTATGTTTTATGTCATTTTGGGAAGTAATATGATTTTTGTACCAGTTATTCGAAGGAGTCAGTCGTATCATATGTGTCTCCTTACTACACGACATCCTGGTTGATGGGTATGTGGACTGGAGAAGTTATGCATGTTCCTGACCCGACTGCTTGGGTAATTGATGAAGATACACGCCTTACTGTTTGTGTTGCGCCCGATCAATCAAAACAGGCCGGACGACCCAAAACTAAGAGAATACCTTCAAGTGGAATAAATTCGGGGGCACGTCAAAGTACATCCGTTATATGTACTGGTTGCGGTCAACCTGGTCACAGTATTACCACATATAGTCAGTACATGCCCCCACCTTCACACCAACATGAAGATTTGGATGATGAAGATAATCTGCCATCTCAAACTCAAACGAAAATAAGAAGAAAGAAGAAATGTTCTGTTTGTGGCTCAGAAACGCACACCAAAAAGAAATGTTCTGTCTATTTGAGTCAACTGCATGACTGGAAATCTTCATTGATTGTGTTTGAGTATGAGTTGATTCATTAGGGCTTGTGTTGACAAATTGATATTCTACATATGTATGAAACACCTCAAGTCAAATATTTAATAAAAAGTTCACATGTTCAACAGAATTTGGAAAATCTAATGTGTACCAAAACGAGTGTCGGAAAAATCTACTCAAAAAGATCTGTAGGACAAGTGTCTCCGGGGGTGGAGTGTTGGAAAATGGTCAATGCTATTAACTTCCGGAGAGCTTTGACACCTCGATATTTCACCAACGTCGTTCGAGGCCACTCCCCTGTAAGGGAGCTCTCAACGCCCAATATGGCATACACACCACACGAGATGCTATCTTTCTGCTCATAACAGAATTCCTTCCTATACAAAAGCCCATAACTGTAAAATAAACAAGATATAATTTCAGGGCTGCAAAATCAAAAATAATATTTTAAGAACAAAAATAATCTTACACATACCATGAGGGCTGTCTAGAACCCGTAGAAGTGGTATGCCTGGACACCAGATGAACGATGGGACATAATAGTTTTCGGATAGTTGTCTATGTACTATAACAGTGTGAGATATGATATCTTGCCCCATGGGAAGGTCTCCCATAATTCAGGCTGCTCAACCAAGTCCCACACCCACATATTAACAAATTTATTGCCGGTGTCCACCCCAAGTACTATACAATACAAAACGAGGATCTTGGCGATCTTCAATGAATCAACCGCACTATCCATAAACTCGCCCGCCTGAAATCTTGATCGAATCTCTACAACGCTCACTCGAGAAGTCCCGACAAAGACTATAATAAACTGACCCCTCAGGTGGACAATGATCCCCGGACGGGTCGAAGACCGAATCACCGAATTTCAGCCTAGTGATCAGAGCGAACTCGATCTTTGAGAACCGACAAGGCTGATGGTCTCGACTAACTACAAACCATCTCTCATCCGGAGGTGTGGCTGGACCATGTACCTCTCGTGGCATAAGAACATGAAGAAGGGCCTTACAAGACTCCCTATTTGTCCCCATCTCAGAAAATGTCCGAATGAGGAAGCGACAAAGTCCTGCTCATATCGATGACCTATAACACGCATCTGTGTCTTGATATCATTAAGGACACCGAGTCGGACATATCCATTAATATAGGTCATACGACCCTGGCAAACCTCACGAACCCACGAGTACTCGAACTATACATTTAAAAATAGAACACAGATTTATATCATATTTATCTAAAAATACACTTTACAGAAACCTCAACAAAAAATAAAAAGGTTTACTGATTTTCAGATATTCGAACAATAAACGATTTACTGATTTTCAATACTCAAACAAATAAAAGTGTATGTCGAACAACAAAAAGGCTTCCTCGAAAAAAAAATCAATAGTTATAGGGTTACTCGAACGATTTCAAACTTAAATTTTGGAAATTGTTCGAGTAACGTTTAATTAAAGGATTACGTGAATAATACTCTATTGTTCGAGTAGGGTTCAATTTCAAGTGTTACTCGAACATTTGCTATTGTTCGAGGAACTTACAAGTTAAAGGGTTATTCGAACAATACCCTATTGTTTGAGGTACCCTTCAAAATTTTCGAGTAGCGTTGAAATAAAGGGTTACTCGAACAATATCAATTGTTCGAGGAACTCTCAAAATATTGTTAAATGTAGCGTTGAAATACAGGGTTACTCGAACAATATTAATTGTTCGAGGAACGCTTAAATATTGTTCGAGTAACCAAGAATTTTCGAGGAACTTCGAACATTTTTTGCAGATTTCAGCCTAAAAATTTACAAATTTTCCAACAAATTCCTCTAAACAGGCGAAGGCAAAACATTCACTATAAAAAACATTTAATAGATTTTCAAAATTAACTCTAAACATTCACTCTAAACACACATTAACAAAAATCTGAATCTCACAACTGCATTTTGGGTTACTCAACTTCACTAATAGATTTTCAAAATGAATTCTCAAAGTTTCGAATCTAACCTGGTTTGCCATTCCTCGAAAATTTACGTTCCAAGAATCTTCCTTCCACGAATTTGAGGCACAAGGTAATTTTTTTTTTTTTTGCTGTAAAAATGTCTCTCTCTCTGTAATTTTTCGAAAATGAGGAGGGAGGAAGGAAGATGAAAGTGTGAGGTGGGTGTGGGGTGGATGTGGGGTTGGTGGGCCATAATTACCCCATTAACTCATCAATGATAGGAGAGAGAATCATTTTTTGAGATTTTAGTGGTATTTTGTAGTATTTTGTTATAATGAGTGCTATATTGAGACATTTTTTTATATTAAGTGGTAAAATTAAAATTACTTATATCAAAAGTGGTAATTTTGGTTGCTCCCTCTTATGATAAACTATATAGACCCCACTACACTTCTAGTGTATATCATAATGATCATATATAGTCACATATTATATGAAATGGTACATATACATATATATATATATATATATATTTGAAACTCATGACATAGATCAATCATATATTTTTCAAGTTTTTATGTGTGAAAATATAATCGATCTTTTCCATCTATTAATTCTCTTGATTTCACCATTTTTTGAATATTCTTAAACTCTAAAGTAAAATTAAATTCTTTTTAGAAATTCGATCCAAATTCATGTCCAACTTCATCAAATTTTAAACCTAGTAACACACAAATGAATTATTATTCTAATTATTACTCAAATCTTTATAGTTTATATAAGTTAGTACTTTCATATGCATAGACAGAATACACACACAAAACAATATATAGATCTTTCTAGGTTTAATAAACCATGAATAATCATTTTGCTAATTTCGAACTTCATTATGTTATTATTAATAATAAATTGAGGAAGGCACAAGTCAATATATAGCTACCTAATTCCAATATCCCATGTGGTGGCAAAATTTTCCTTGTAAACGACTTTAATTAATAGATTTAGAAGGCACATAGGCCCCTATCAATTTAAATTTGGTTGCAAAATTAACAATTAAATGTGTATGCTACAATTATTTATATTTATGTACATTTAATTGTATCACACCCAAGAAACCAACTCATCTACTCTAGCTACTTTTTTTTATTAAATCTCACCCATTTTTCTTGATTAGTGGGCAAATATTTGAATTGTGATGTTACACTTACATCCTGCAAAAAGTTAAATAAATAAATCTTTGTATTAAGAAATATATATATATATATATATAATTAATATATATGTTATTTACTTATATAACTTGAGCATAATGTGCATATATCAGACCTTTTTGAGGAAATATGCAGAAGAATTTTGATCTGTCATTTCGTAATTCTACTACTTTCTCCATTTTCCCAATTTTGTGATGCTTCTTTATTGAGATAAAATATTTTATGCTCAACAAATTATCTATATATCTATATCTATACTATATATAAAATAAGAGAAGTTGGTGATATTTACTGATTTATCACTCAATTGCAAAATTGGAGATAATTACTAATTTGCCATTGACCAATAGAAAAAAAAATTAAAAAAAAACTAAAAAACTTTGAGAATCTTATAGAACAAGTTTCATATATATTTTAAATATAATAAGTAGTCTTTTAATTTAATATAGGGGTAAACTAAGATAGAGGAAATTATTTTGGATGATATTATTATATGATTATGTCTTAATTATATAATTAAAAAATCTGAAAATAATGAAATTTAAGCATTGTCAAAAAATTTAAAAATTTGAAAATTCTGTAATTTTATATATAAATGTGAAAAATAGGTCTACAAGCTAAATTTCATTTTAGGAAGGCTGTAAAATGTTTAAAAGTTTAAAAACTAATAAAATTATTAAAAATAAATAATAAAATTTGAAAGTAAAACTAATAATAATCTAATAATGTTGTGAGGTTAATCTAAAAAAATCCACAAATAACATTTAAAAATAAATTCAAACATATATGCAATATATATCTATAAGAAAAAATATTTTAAAATGGTTTCAAAATTCTAAAAAAAATATTGTTTTAATTGTAAAATGAATTTGAAACCTAAATTTTTTAAAATAAATTAAGTTTTGAATAAATACAGTGTTTGTAAAATAAATCCATCTAAAAAAATGTAGAAAATTATTTACAAATTATTAAATATAATTCTAAGATATAAAGGAATCAATAGAACATATAAATTAACAAATATAATTAATCACTTATAATTAAAGCACACAAACGCAAAACTATTATTATTATTATTATTATTATTATTATTATTATTATTATTATTATTATTATTATTATTGTCGTCGTTGTTGTTGTCATTGTCATCATCACCATCATTAAAAAAATACGGATTTTTTACAAATCTCAAAATAATAAGATCTCATGAGTAATATTTTAATATAATAAATTATTATATTATTAATAATCGTATTTGTCATAATAAATAATAAACCGCACATCGCGTGGGTATACTGCTAGTATATATATATATATATATATATATATATATATAGCTCATTTAAATACATTAATATCATCATATGTGTTTGTCAAATAATACATGCATATGTCACTACTTTCGGTGGGTCATAAATCCTTAACTACTGTTTCAGTTCCAACACACACACACACAATAATATAACCACATTATTAGTTCAATAAGATTATAAGCTAACAATTCATATGGATACCAAAATATTAATGTGATATGTAGAGAACACACGACATATATTGCATGCTAGTTAGTTAATACAAATCACGCGATCGATAATTCTCAATATTTATAAAAAAATTGCTTATATATAGTGATATTTTATAAATTAGAAAATTACAGATTGTTAATAAAAATTTGTATGTCATATAAGTATCATGCTAAATAATGTGTATTTAACAAGTTGAGATTTCAGTAATAGAAATATTTTGTATCATTGAAGCAATTTCTTGTGCAGGTACAAAACTAACATTTAATTGAGATCGTATATATGTTGATTAAAGAAGGGTTTTTATCGTCGTGTCGTCTTAATTTTAGCTATATTAGTGGGTTGTCATAAACACGAGATCGACAAAAACTTGACAATCGTATGAATATATGATAAAAACAC